>BQNB010024739.1:0-60386 GCA_026074375.1 Tanacetum coccineum
TCATACATATTTTTATATGTATACATACATGTTTACATGTGATGAGAAATCCACTTCATAATGTATTAATATTAATTAAAATATCCGTTGACTTTTACGTTGACCTTTAGTTTCGACCCGCTATATCTCAATTTTAAAACTGATAAGCCTCGCGGCAAAGTAAAATGTCATTACGAACAACTTTCGTGTTTCGCCGGAAGGCTGAAACGGACTCGAAAGTGCTCGAATCGTTTAATTAATAGATATGTCAGATTTAATATATTAAAAATAACTTATTTTCTATTAAAGTGTATATTCCGATTTCGATCCAGTTTCTTCGTTATTGAGAGTTAGAAGTCCCGTTTTATATCAAAACGTCCGTCAAAATATAATTTGTTATATTTTATAAACCAAAGTCTAACTTTTCAAGGTCTCGAATTCCGAATCCCACATTCTATTTTCTGTTTTAAATTATCCGTTATATAAAGGCACTAAAGTCCATTTTTAGTCCAATTCTCGTCTAAAGCATATCTAATACTGCTTATACATTAATATAAGTCCCGTTTTAATATTTATTTCATATTTTAACTAGACCGCGCAAGTTCTAATATTTTTCATCACATTATATATAAATCGATTAAATGAAACAATTTATATATTTTCGCGTTAACTAAACTCACTTTATTTTGGTGTCAACACACAACTTGACGCACCCCGGCTGATGGACAGCCAAACGCACCCTTGTGCGTGGCTGTTAAGCCAAACGCACCCCTAGTTGCCATAGTTAAACCAAACGCAGCCCCTATAGTATTTCTGTCCAAACCAAACGCCCCTATTGTTGCAAACCAAACCCGACAACCCAACCCCCCGGCTGTCCCGGCTGTCCCCGCAGCCAACCCGACCCAAACCAACAAACAAACACCCCTTTTGGTGTTATAAGACAACCCAAACGCACCCTTATTCGGTGATAACCACAAGAACCAAACGCCCCTTTGCGGCTGTGGTGCCCAAACTCGACGCACCATTTTTGTGTGAACACCAACACACCCTTGTTGGTGGTTTTAACCCGAAACCACACCCTTGTGAGGTGGTGACTGCCAAACCCGACACACCCTTGTGGTGGGTTGACTGCCACCCTAACGCAACCCCTGGTGGTTTTTATAACCGAACCAAACAAACCCACACCCCCCTGTCGCACCCCGGCTGTCAACAGCCAAACCCGACGCGAACCAAACCCACCCTCGGGCTGTCCCCGCTGTCAAACCCGACGCGACCCAAACAAACAAACACCCCTAGCTGCTAAACCCAACCCGACCCGACTGTCCCACAGCCCGACCCGACCCACACGCACCCTCTTCGGCTTATTTTACAAACCAAACCGCACCCTTGGGGTGGGCTGTCACCGAAAACAACACCCCTCGTGGTGTTTTATACCAGAAACAAACGCACCCCATGTTGTTAACATACAACCCGGTGCACCTAGTGGTATGTCTTTTAAATCAACAAAACCACACACACCTTTCGTTTTTATAAACAAAACCAAACGCACCTTTCTTATAACCACACGCACCCCACGATGGCTGTGGTAGTGGCGTGGGTTCGGTGGTGATGATAGTGGTGGTTTCGGTGGGTGAGTGGTGGTGGTGGAAAATGGCGCGTGGGAGAGAGTGGTGTAGGGGATCGAGTAGATCGGGTAGTGAGGAACATATTTGGTGTTGGTCGGAAAAGTCACCGGAAAACTTTTCCGGTGACCGGAGGTGGTGGCCGGCGGTGGGGAGGGGTTCGCCGGAGAAGATGGTGGAGAGGGAGAGAGTGATGTATTAATTTTGTGTGTGTGTAAATGTGAGATGGAAATGAAATATAAGTTATAAGTTTTATATATATATTAATTTAAAATGAAAAGTTATAATAGTTGGGGGGTTAAAAGTGTAACATTTTTATTATACTTTTTGATAAAAGTGGTTCGGGACTCATTTGAGCGACTTAACGAACGATTCAAATCTCGAAACTTGCGCCATTGTTTTTATAATCATTTTTCTGATAAAAATGAGTATTTATTTGATAATATTTCAGAAATATTTTATAACATTAAATAAAATATCTGTTATTCATTTTGTGAACCGGTTTCGCTCCGTCTGAAATAAAAATGGATTTCAACTCGAATAGTCGCGTTTTCAAAAACGCTTTTAATTAAAAATGATGAATAATTTATTTAATATTTTTATTAAATAAATACTGATAACTAAAAACAAATTTAATTGTTTTTGTGTGTCCGCGTTGTATATTGTTCGAATAATGTTTGCGGTGCTGTTTTAGCCCTTTTCGGCTCGTTTCCAGGTCTCGGGCAAAACTAAAAAGTTGTCAGGAATGTCATTCCACATCAAATTGCTTTAGAGTCCGAGTCGTGAAAACGTGATTTAGATGATCGTTCTTATAAGTCAAGCCAGACCCTAAAAGTCAAAGATTGACATCGTCATTCTAAATTCGAAAATTCTCGGATGTTACAGTACCTACCCCTTAAAGAAATCTCGTCCCGAGATTAAATTTGTGTTATCCGATTGTGTGACCGAGAAAAGGTTTAAAATCTGATAAACCGTTTCTAAGCAAGACGATGATAACTTTCTTCAGCAAGATTAGATGTTTCGACACTTCTCAACATACCAAAAGTTTGGCTAAGTTGACCAGGATATATAATCCATCAAGGTAGATATTTTAGAAAAATATCGTCACAAGTTTTATGATTGATATTAACACCACTGGTATCGCTCTCACTCGAACATCCCGCTTACTCAGACCACAATATTGTCTGCTTTGCCCGCATGCTTTCGCGAGTCAACGGTTGATCGCGCGTTCGTTAATTGTTTCGAGCATTGTAAAAATTTACGACATGTCTCGCTATTATTCTTATGATCATAAAATATCATTTTATGAGCCGTGTCATCTTTGTTCCTCAACCTTGGTCATAGCTCGCGTTTAATTAACAAGATATTTATAAGATATTTATTAGATATTTATTTTAAGGGAGTTTGCATTAACTTATGGATAAAGTTGAATCATCGGGAACCGCTCCAAAACCCAACATACGACCAAAACGTCAATAGTTTGTCTATAACAAATGTGACGGGATATTGCACTCAGTCTGTTAGCTCCACAGACAGTTCGTGATTGCAAGGACTTGCAATGGCAAAAGTAATAACTTACGAATAAGATAAGGTAGCTCCAAGTGAGGCCTTAAGATTCTGCTAAGTGGCAAGACACGATTGTGTCTCTAGACCCTTTTAACGGATCCGGATGATTATTGATTTCAGGTTTATACTCGTGTCATATCGGATACCATTAAGCCCACTCATTTATAATTTCTTATTTACATAAAGAAGCGTCCAAATTTATGTAAGTAAGAAATGATAAACTTATGGTTCAGTGATTTATAATTTATTTATTTAAATGAAGAGGCGTCCCAATCCTTTTAAATAAACAGATTATAAATCATCCTAACTTAATAAGGCCCGGTGCAATACGCGTGACTCACAAAACCTTCAAGTGGTTGACAATGACGATGCATGTGTTCTAACTGTTATTGGACGAGGAAATAAAACTCGTCCTTTATAAACTGGAAGTAAAAACTGCCAAGGCGAGAACAATAAGTTCAAGATAATTATAAGAGTACTCGGTTAGAGTAAATAAGGTAAAAGATCTCTATTAAACAAACAGTATAATTGGATTACCATATCGATCCTCCTATTACAAGTCCCGCCTATACAAGACTTGCAATATTTAGATTCGTACACAATCCCGTGTAAACAGAACTGTGACGGCTTTGTTAACATAGCAATTTTCATATCAATCATCATATTACAAGTCCCGCCTATACAAGACTTGTAATACTTAGAAGTCAAACATCAAACCAGTAACAAAAATATAACGCTTTCGCGTAATACGATATTACATAAAGTATATGAAGAAAATATAATCTATAGAACCAGTGTTTAACCTTACAATGTCGACATATAATTGAGACCATTGTGTGCAACTCACATTGATCTGACATATAACTGAGTAACCATTATGTGCAACTCACAATGTCTGACCTAGTAATTAGACCACTGTGCAACTCACAATGTCCTGACATATAAATTTGAGACCAGTGAGCAACTTCACAATGTCCTGACATATTAATTGAGACCATTTGCAACTCACATGTCATTACAAATAATTGTACCATTGTGCAACCCACAATGTCTTAAGAAACGCTCCGGTATTTATATAAATAACTCTTATATAAATAATCGTACGATATACGCGAAAGGAAAGCAAGCATATATATATCATATATATGTATGCCACGTAAGCACTCAATGCAGCACGTAATGAAAGCACATAAGCAAGTAGCGTGTATGCACTTTGAAAATGTTTGTTGTGATGCAATATTTGTGAAAACGGTTATAGTCTAGGGTAAAATATGCAACCTAGTTCTCTATAACCATTGCTCTGATACCAATCTGTAACACCCCCAAAAATCACATACAACGCAGCGGAATACCAAATGGGGTGTTACTTCGTAATACACAGCAATAGATACAAGAGAACGACCTCTAAATGTGTCGTTTGTAAAACAATCTCGTTGATTTAATCAAAATCTTGAATTTAATATACATTTGTCCCATAATTTGCATCACAATGAAAAGCTTGAATGTAAAGACTCCAATGCACATCAAATAGTCCAAGCATCTAATTCACCTGAGAAAAACATGCTTAAAAGTGTCAACATTAAAGTTGGTGAGTTCATAGATTAGTTTAAATATAAATGTAATCCACTGTATATCACAGTACTATGTAAAAATCCCAAAGATTTATAAAGAATGCATAACACATTTTATGAACAAAATTGAGTCACTATATAAATTCCGTGACATTTCCCGCACTATATAAATTCCGTGCCCGCACTATACAAATTTCGTGCCATGTTGGGGAGGCCCGAAGGTCCCAACGATATAATCCGACATGTTATAACGTTCGTTCCCAGTGATTGCTAGTCACCCGAACGGGGGTTGTCAATCCCGAATAGATCTATAATGTTCGTTTACCAAGTGATCGCTAATCACCCGAACAGGGATCCACATCCGAATAGATCTATTTCATAACATTCGCGCTCACCCTCCAAGTGATTTACAGTTCATGACGCTGTGACGTAGACTTGTATGTACCCTAATTTGGGCAGTGATACAAATAATGCGTATATATATATACTCCCGTTACCGGTGTCCCCTCCAAGAACACCCGGGCAGTAATGTAAAAATATGTACTCCCGTTACCGGTGTCCCCTCCAAGAACACCCGGGCAGTAATTTTATTGTTATCAGTTCAATCAGCCTAAGCTAATCCGAAATTATTTCAAATGTAAAGTATGCATTTGTGACCAAAAATGAAGTCAAATAATGTATCCCATAGCAGCAGCAAATAAGTATGTAAACCAATTTGTAAACAATCATATAAATGCCAGTTTGCAAAAAGCATGTTCTCATACCCAAATATATGTAAAACCAGTAAAACATGGGGCTATAAACTCACAAAATCCTTTAAAACAATCACATTGTTATAAGATAACCGAGTAAGTATAAGAATTTGTAGACAAGCATGTATCCCCCTCGCGGGTTATAAAACATTCAAAATATTGAAAAGCGAGGCTATGAAACTCACATTGATTAAAGACCACGATCAATTAATCCAATTAAATCACAACTGAATCTGCAACGATCTCGACCACGACCTATAATTATGTCGTTCTATTATAATACACGTATTTAAATACGATCAACGATGCGTACATCGTTACCACGAAATCATACATATTTTTATATGTATACATACATGTTTACATGTGATGAGAAATCCACTTGCGCGTCTTTAAACCTTAACCCCTAGTATATTTTATGTATATATACTATTTCGTCAATCCTAACCTTATCTCAATTCTAAAGCTATAAGCCTTGGCGGCAAAGTAAAATGGCCATTACGAACAACTTCGTGTTTCGCCGAAGCTGATACGGACTCGAAGTGCACGAAGCGTTAAATCAATAGATATGTCAGATTTAATAATTAAAAAGTAACTTAGTTTCTTATTAAAGTGAATAATTCCGATTTCGATCCCAGTTTCACTTCGTTATTGTGATTAGAAGTCCGTTTTAATTCTAAACGTCCGTCAAAATATAATTTGTTATATTTTATAAACCAAAGTCTAACTTTTCAAGGTCTCGAATCCCGAATCTCATGTTCTATTTTCTGATTTAAATTACTCGTGATATAAAGGCACTAAAGGCCATTTTTAGTCAAATTCTCGTCTCAAATATGACTAATATCACTTATACATTAATATCAGTCCCGTTTTAAATATTCATATCGTATTTTACTTAGACGCGCAATTTATAATATTTTTCATCACATTTTATATAAATTGATTAAATGAAACAATTTATATATTTTCGCTGTTTAACCAACTCACATTATATTTCGGTGTCATCCCACAACTCGACGCACCCCGGCTGATGGACAGCCAAACGCACCCTTGTGGCTGTCTCAGCCAAACGCACCCTTGTTGATTTATAACAAACCAAACACGCCCCTCTTAGTATTTATAACAGCCAAACGCACCCCTTGGCGTTGGCTGTTACAACCAAACGCACCCTACAGCTGTGAACCCACAACCGACCCATCTTGTTGCACCCCGGCTGTCAACCCAACCCGACACACTCGTTCCCCCGGTGGTCCCCGGCTGTCTCGAACCAAACGCACCCTATTTGGGCAGCGTGACAGCCAAACCAAACACCCATTTGCTGCTAAATCTATAAACAAACACCCTTGGTACATCATTAAAAACCAAACCCGACTCACTTCTTTAATAATAAATGTTTAAAAAAAATATACTTCTCTAAAATTAATATCCTTATCAATGTTGTATATCATAATTAGATAAATATTTGAATAAATATATTTTTACTTGTTTATGCATTGATACATATTTTGATAGATTAATTTTCAATTCTAATAACTTATATTTTTCAAATTATATGTGATGTATTTTCTTATAACACAACCATTTATGCTACGAAGAAAATAAAATGCATAGGATATATATTATCCTTTATAAATCATTTAATATGATAAGTTCATAAATTCCTTAAACATAATGTTTCCCAAACATCATGTTATCCTAGGTGAATAAATAAGAATAACATTCTTATTTAAGAATTTAGTCAAATATGAATATGAGTTTTAAGTTGTGCTTTTAAGTTGTATGAGCAAAGATTACATATGTTGTAAATTGGCTCGTGTTTGGTTTTTCGGAAATGACACATTTAGCAATTGCATTGCAATGTAAATTTCTTGAATATTTCGGACGAAACATCCAATTTGTCAATCCTACTTCATTATGTATTTCATGCATGTATTAAACATATTAGACTAATATTTGGAACACAACTATTGACCGGAGGTGGTGGCCGGCGGTGGGGAGGGTCTCGCCGGAGAAGATGAGGAGTGAGAGAGAGTTGTGTAAAGTGTGTGTGTATTATAAGAGATGAAATGAAAATGAAAGTTATATGTTTATATATATATATATATTTAAATGTGGCAAGTTATTATAGTTGAGGGGTTAAAGTGTAACATTTTTGGTATAGTTTTTATAAAAACGGTTCGGGACTCATTTGAGCGACTTAACGAACGATTCAAATCTCGAAACTTGCGCCATTGTTTTTCAAATCATTTTTCCGATAAAAATGAGTATTTATTTGATAATATTTCAGAAATATTTTATAACATTAAATAAAATATCTGTTATTCAATTTATGAACCGGTTTCGCTCCGTCCGAAATAAAATGGATTTCAACTCGAATAGTCGCGTTTTCAAAAACGCTTTTAATTAAAATACTAAGTATTTTATTTAATAAAACGTGATAATTAAATATAATTTAATTATTTTTGTGTTTCTAAAATCTTGCGAGGGCATTTCAGTCATCTTCTGACTGTTTCTGGGTCTCGGTCAAAACTAAAAAGTTGTCAGGAATGTCGTTTTACATCAAATTGCTTTAGAGTTCGATTCGTGAAAATGTGATTTAGTGGATCGTTTTTGATAAATCAGTTTATATAAAAAAAATTATAAACGACTAACATGTAATAATAAATATGATTTTTGTGTTTTACACCTTAGGAATGTGTTTTGTATATTTTTCTTACTAGTTAAGCCTTTATATAGGGCTTAACTAAGGTTAAGAAACTCTAGTTAAGTTAACTAGGGTTAAGTTAAAGGAAAATATCTAAAAGATATTTTAGATAAATATCTAATAAATATCTTATAAATATCTAATAAATATCTTATAAATATCTTGTTAATTAAACGCGAGCTATGACCAAGGTCGAGAAATAAATATGACGTGGTTCATAAAATGATATTTTATGATCATAAGAATAATAGCGAGACATGTCGTAAATTTTTACGATGCTCAAAACGATTAACGAACGCGCGATCAACCGTTGACTCGCGAAACGTCAAAAATAAAAATTATCAATTCTTCTCCAAATTTTTCATAATAAAATACGAAAATATTTATTATCGACAAATAAAATGTTAAATGTCGACACTCACTCACGGAAACTCGTAAAATAGATGACGTCGAAAATGACCTGAAAATACGGAATGTTACAATGCAGCGGTACAGAAACTGAAGAAGGATTTTGGTAAGAGCTTCAGTTCAGCTTGTTTGACAATTCCAAGCTGAACGTTGTCTATCTCCTTAACAGAAGTTAAAACGTGTTGTTTCACTTCTAGAAGGTTTACAAGGCAGGAAAAAGATTGTTTTATGTCAAAAGGAATAAAGCAATCTTCTTGGGATAGTAACTTCTAAAAGTTGGTATAGAAGTACAACAACCTTCCTCAAAGGACAGTTCCTAGTACTAGAAAGCAAATGTGCATTAAATGGTAGTTCAATCACCCATTTAATGCTTGCCACGTAGTCTAGGTTAAACTTGTAAACCCTAATCCCTTTGCCTATAAAAGGAAAGGGATTCACAGAGTAAATGTCATCTCTTCCAATTAATGTGATACACATTGAAGAGTTTAATTATCTTTAAAACAAACTGAACGGTACTACTGAAGCTTTAGTCATAAGTAGTTTGTTTTCTTACTCTATTAACTTTGGTTAGAGTTTAAGTTCGAAGGAGATAACACCCCAATTGTCATTCAATCACCTTGTTATTCCGCATGCAAGGTGTGTCATAGATTCTTTATTTGTTTCTAATAAGAACCTATACGTTGAAAAGTACTTCTGTGTGTTTTAAACTTGTTCTTTATATTCTACATATAGATATGTTTAAAACTCACTTCATTTCTATGGATTCTGATTAGTTTAATTTGATAAACCCTATATCAGATTCCAAGGGACAAACAAGTGGTACCAAAGCCTTCCGGTTTATAAAGTCCCTTTAAAATGATATATAAAGGCTCAAAGATTTTTAAAATCAAAATCCATCTTAAATGGAAGTAGTAGAAGTACCACAGACTCTTGAATACAGGGGTGGCCAGTTAAATGACACTCCTGTATTAGATGTGGAAAATTTCACCAATTGAAAAAAGAGGTTCATGTGCCACATCATTGGTATTGATCCTCAATTTGAAAACATCATTTCAAACGGTTCGTATATCCCTATGGCAGATGGTCAAAGGAATCCAGAGATACAATGGACACCTGAGGAGAGAAAAGCTGCTAACTTATCCATCCTCTCTCCTATGGCAAGATGAACACGCCTGGCAGCTGGGTTAATAATACTGCTGTCCATAAGGTCCCCGATAGTCTCTGAGTCAACAGGATCTATTAAAACGCCCTGTGACGGAAAGATAGTTGAAAAGTTAAGGATATCATGGGCTTTTAATCTAGATCAGCAGACCTCACACAAATGGTCCCCTAATCATGTCCACGTACTTCACTCGGGTCAAGTCTATCTTCTTGTTTGTGACTTTGATGTTGTTTTTGTTTTTTGACGTCTTATTCTTGTTTTTGGTGTGTTTTTTTTTATCTTTTTTTTTGGACCCTGTGTTTTTTTGAAACGTAAAAAATTGAAAAATAATGAATTTGTTCATAAACTGCTTAACTGCAAAATTCTACTTAGGATGACCTGATACTATATCATGAGAGGGCCCCCTCCCCTCCTCTCACCCTTTCTAATCTGTAAATATAAAAGAAAGCAGTAGGGGTATTAGACTGAAGTTGTGCTTTTCTATTCTATTTTATAACAACCATTAAATTTCAAGAAGAAGGTGAAAATTCTATAACACAAACTTTCACCAGATTATAGAGCTTTGGTAAATGAAATTAGTAAATGAATTGCATTTATACTTTTCAATAGCTTGAAATAAATATGGTTTCTATAAATGGTTTACCAAAAGAAGTGGTCCTAAGTTTCTGTCAAAGTCTTTTCTTAGAAACACACAAATCATGTGATGAAAGGCAATCCCGTAAATTTTTTTTTTTTTTTTAATTTTTTTTTTTTATTTTTTTTTTTTTTTTTTTTTTTTTTTTTTTTTTTTTTTTTTTTAAGCTTCTTCTCTATTTTGTTAAACTCAAATATGAAGAAAACCTAATAGACAACATTTATGAGACTAAAAAGAACAAATCACTTGTATCTGCAACACCTCTGTCAACTGCCTTCATCTCTACCTCTATTGTCCAGGACTTTCAAGATAGTCTTGATGATGAAGAGGATACAAGGAACGACAGTTCAGGAGTACTTAATGACTTAGAGAGGAATTTACTAGCAAGGGCTCTCTTTTATTCCAATCTAAAAGACTCTCAAAAAAGGTACTCAAAGTTTGCAATGCAAAGAACTGGGACCAATACTGAATGCCATTAATGTGCCAAAAAGGGTCAATTTGAAAGTTTTACTTTAGAGACTGTTGGTCAAAGACATCAGTTCCTTCATATCAATCACCTTTTCAATCAAAACTTCTCCTTTCATCTGAAAATAAACCTGAACCGAGGCAAATCAAGGACTTTGAGGCCAAATACCACAAAATCAAAGCTAAACTAACCCTCCTCAGTTCCAGTGCTTTAGCTCCCAGTTCTTCCTCAGGTAAAGACACAAGGTGTCTATTGCTGAATAGTATGATTGGGATGATGAAAGAAGTATGTCGATGAAAATGAAGTAATGAAGTTAAAGCCTTATGGCACGCATTGACGCCAGAAGAAGAATAGTAACCCCACACTCCCCCTCCCATCTCCCACTCCTTCACCCACTACCCAATTTTAGTTGGCAAAGAAAGTGCTAGAAATGGTGATTGGACTAAGATTTCTATGAAAAATGTACACACTCTTCTCTAAATGGAAGATAATGATGATAGAAAATCCTTTCTAGATTATCTATGTATTGATCTTAACTATGTTGAAGAAAAAAGAAACAATCTTTTGTCAAAATAAAGAAATCTTGTTCAAGAATTGAATACATGCAAAGAACAGGTCTTTGGTATTTAAAACAAGACAAAACTTGGATCTTCTTATCATCAGCATGTAAACACTGAGATTCTTAAAGAGAATCAAACTTAAATATTTGAACTGAAAGAGCTAACATATAAAACACACAATTTTCATAAATGTAATATCCATCTATTAAGTTAGATGATGTACAATCTATCAATTATATATGAACTCACCTTTTTCAGGGAAATTTTTCGCTTTATTACATTACATTACTTTGCCAATATCTCAATATGCAATATAACCTGCATAACTTAAGTTAACGGACTCGGACAACCTACATATGGCAATCCTATCTTCAATATGTCAAGCAAAATCATAACATATCACAGTACTATAATTATAATATCATTATTACAAGGTACAATATTCCTAAAAGATACCATTTGCAACATCATATCAAAACGGGCTTTAAACCATTATCGGATGCCCTAAACCCTAATCTCATGGAAGGGTTAACTCCTAAAGTGAATGCACAAGCTACTAAAGCATATGTACAAGTAATATGATATCTCATTTAAAATATAAAATCTCTTCAAGTCAAAGTACAAATCTCTAAAGCTTATTGTAACAAGTCATTAAGCATGATCTCTAATAATAAGCCGTTTTACCTCCATTTTCATTCTCATCTCTTCACTACCACGTAGCAAGCTAAATACTCATTTTTTAAACTATATGAACCCTAATTATTCCATACATAATCTTTCATACATCTGTTTACACTCAAAGCCCTAATTCAAAACCCTAAACCCTAAAACCGAGCTAGTTTCTAAACCATGACATGTTTCTTGGCTTTTTATCCATTATAAACCCAAACCAACACGCAATGAAGTTGTAAAAAATTATTTTCATCATATCATCCTATTCAATCATTATCTCATCTTACTTCATCATTTTAACTACACTTGTACGAAAATCATAGCATAGAACCCTAATGTACCTAATTGGTTCATTTAAAAAAAACCCGTTTACCTCGGTTTAAACCATTCTAATCCCAAATAACCAACCAGGGCCATTATAAACTCATAAAAATGAGTTTAACAAATCATTATCTATTATTAACTTGGACAAATGTGTAAGGTACAATCAAAGCATAGAAACCATTAACGAATCCAGAAAACCCTAATTATGCCCTAATTGTAACTTTGACCCGTTTTCTCAATTTCAACCCATTATAACTTAAACCAATGACCAAACTTCATTTATAATACTTTATATAAGCCCTAGGATTTGTATTCCATCATTCCTAATCAAAAGTATGCAAAATATAAACCAAGAAAGTCAAGAAAATCCTAAACGATCCCTAGTTGAACCCGTACTCCATTTCTTTAATTTCTAATCCAGTTAACCCAAACAAATTGCTAATCTTTGTAATTACTTTAATCCCAGACCTTAAACAATGATTTCATCATTCCTAAATAATTTTAACACAATGTACCTTGTTAAAACCTTTGAGAACCCGTCAAACCCAAAATAGACCCGTTTGCTTCTATGACATTTTAACCCCCTATAAAATTGCTACCATGTTACAAAATACCACCCAAGAACTCTTTCTAGAAACCATTCAAGCAGCTTATTTTCACTACTTAGACCAATCTTGGTCAAAATTAAGAGATACATGGCCTGTCCTTTGTTCTCTTCAGCCGCGACATACACCAAGCACAAACACCTCATCAAAGCTACTTCATAGACCTCCACCATTGATTTACTAGCTTCTACACATCATACCCTAGACCCTATATGTGTTAATACCAGATCCTAAGGCTTGCTTACTCATTATACCTTCAAATGGGTATAAATAGGTGGCATAGTAGTGTTCATTCTTCCTTATCCCCTCTTCCTCCTATATAACCCTTCATAATAGCAAATCCTTTGCTCAATAGGAATTTCATAATAAATATTAAGAGTCTCAGTACAGGAAAGGAAGCAAAGAAACCAAAGTAACGAAGCCGGGGGGAGTCGTTACTCTGCCGTACGAAAGCCGAAAGTCCCGATTGACCCGTTTCCTAGCTAATAAGCTATAAACCAGGTTCTATAAGCTTATATCTGCTATGTAACGTCATTATGTTCATATGTTCTTGCTAAAATCTTTATATAAAGCTTTTGAACTCAAAACCCAAGTGTTATGCCTTTTTGATCCAAAAATCGATTCACCCGACAACCCTAAATTTCATGTTTTTGCTTAATACTATGAGTTTAAACATTGTAAACTTTTGTTATAATCAAATCCTAATAAGCTTATTATAATATTAAAATAAGATGCTTTTGATAAGTAATTAGAGAAGTGACCTTAAAAAGCGCGAGTTTTCATTTTGTAACCCTAATTGACCCGTTTTACTGTTTAACTTAACGAATCGTTAAATTCAACTTTTGTTGTGAATCTTCATATTTTAGTTTATTATTAACTTATAATGGAATATTGTAAGTTAAATTAAGCTTGCATGCAATTTTGGAACATGTTTGTAATTATAATACATGCAAGGGGTATATATCGTAAATTTCAGTAACTTTATAACTAAAGGACTAAAAAAGTAATCATTTTATCAAAGTTATACATATAGGGGTCTATTATGTCACTTTTTTACGTATAAGGTTTACTTGGTTATCATAACTGTTTAAGGACCAAAGTCGTTAAAAATGCTACCACAAGGGTCTACTTGCAGTTTTTCCCAAACTCAGTGTCCCCCCCCCTACCTCCACCCTAAAATGTAACATTTTGAAAATAGTGGTATAATCATATTCAAATAACTTTACCATACATAGCTTTAATAACGTCCTCGTGACTTAAACATTCCAGATATTGAATAGACTGCTTAAAATCTTTATGTTCTAAATCTTATATCATTCATCTCAATGGCTTTTCGAAAATCATGTCCCGGGATCCTATATCATACCACAATCTTTGGGTGTAGCGATGCTTCGAGAGCACGCAGAAGCTAGAGCTTTTGATGTGATTTAAAAGCTTGGTAGCTAATTAGGGTATGCCTTATCAGCTAGAGTAGTCAAGATAGTTCATTGGTTACACGGTATCGTCGAGCATACGTAGTAAAGCTGATTACCCAAACCTGTATCAGGAGTGAATAGTAGCAGAGTTCAATTATTAATGGAGCTTCAATATTAAGAAGTTTCATCATTGGTATTCACGTTCAGTCTGATGTTGTTGGGTTCACGATTTAAAGTGCCCTAGCTCCATAAACGTTTACTCAAAATGACTTATAAACTATGATGGAAATCGAACTTGGTTGTTATGAGAATTTTGATATCAAAACCAAAATCGAATCAAAAAAACTTATTATTCAATCAAAAACTAATACTTGCCTATATTAACCCAGGTTGTCTGTGGATACCCTTTCATCTCCCATCCACATTATTTTGCGTGTTGAAGCCGTTATTTCATTCCCTATACATTAGCTATCAATTTCCCTATAACTGTCAGGTGGGAGTTTATAGGCCTCGTATCTTCAATCTTTTTATGAAACCGCGAGGAGATGCTGCTTTATAAACATTGAATGCAATTATTTATACATGCTATTTTCAATTTTCTATTGCCGTAAGCCCCGACTCCCCCCCACTTTCATCCCCAATCAACTGCTTTGCCTTTAAGTCCCCATAATCATGAACCGTTAATTACTCTCCGTAGTAAGCGCGAATGTTGTGAATATATATATTTGGGTTGGACTCCCCGTTGGTGTATCCAGTAACGATTACAATTGGCCAAATCATGATATCACGCGGGTATTTTGGCAAAAGGTGCCGCAGGGCATATTATCATTATAACCTAAGGCATCGGATTCATGAGCTAATGGCAATAATAAATTATGTTTTCAATACTGGGTGTATATCAACGTAACCCAAATATCGCATTTGCATTCAAATTATATTACTTAAACCTATGGATTTCACTCAACCTTTGTGTTGACTTTTTAGCATGTTTTAATCTCTGGGAACTAATGGACGGTAGTGACGAGGACACGAAGATGGAAAAACCGTTATCATTCAAATGTTGTATTTTAGATTCTAGTATCCTCCTCCCTCATTCCCGAAACCTCTCGTTTGTAAAAACTCTGAAGAAATAATGAATGATAACTTATTTTCAAAAATGACTCTTTTGATTCGTTTTCTATGATTATGACTGTTGTACCCTTGAAGTAATACCCCAGATTAGCTTCCGCTGCTATATGTAAAAATGGGGGTGTTTTTACAGATTTGGGTTATCAAGAGCCACGTTCTAGAGAACTAAGGTTAAACCTTATACTATAAACTACTTTTTTTTTCCAGCAAGAAGTCCTCCGTGCACGCTATATCTCCGGTAAGACAATGGTATGTAAAGTTACATAACTATTATATTACTAAATAAATAACTTATGTTATTTACTGCTGGGTTATTAACAGAACGATGTCTTCCCCCGATCGTCCTATTTCTAATTTGGAGGATGTCTTTTCTTCTAATTTCCCAAACTATGTTCCTCCGGCTTCTCTGGATTATGTCCCGACCTCTCTAGGGAAAACTTACTCCAGTGCTTCTAATTCATTTGGAATTGTCCCGCTAACTTCACCGACCCTTTCGTTATTTCCCGATGATCCTTACATGAAAGCCTTACAAGCTTTCTATACTGAAAAGTCACCAATCCCGTCTCCAATTATTCTTACTACCTAAAACTTCATAGTATTCTTTTCTCCAGAAGGACTTCTTTCACCAATGCAGTTATCTCCATCTACCCCATCCCAACCTCAAGCTCTTGAGATTGGTTAAACTTCCCAGAAATCAGCTATCAAACGTCATGAAGAGCAAATTCCAGCGGTATCCAGGTTATCTGAAGAAATCCCTCCTGAACGTTTTTAACATATGAAACGGCATCGAAGGTCTCGGTAAAGGAACAATAATCATCCAACGTGATTTTGACGCCTTAGCAGCAGAACTCCAGCAAGCTCATACTCAGATCACTAAACTCCGGAGAAAGCAAATAGGATCCAACCATAAGATCTCCTTAGCTCGCTACAGAATCGCGGAATTGGCAGAAGTCATCAATGATATGGAAACTCGTCACCAAGAAGATATAGAAAAACTCATGAACTCTATCATCGAACTCCAGAACCGCATTCAGTGATCATTTAGTTTCTAGTTTCTAGTTTAAATTCCAGTCTTTAGCCTTAACCTAGCCACGGGATGTGTGGTATAAATAAAAACACTTGTCGAATCTTGACTATGTACAGTAAAAAGGCAAGTTGTTCTAATATAAAGGCAATCCCGTTTCATACCTTGTTGCTTTTCCTGCTTTATTACATCTCATCATTCATCCATCGTACATTCATCATCAACTATAAACCTTTAGTACTCGAACCCCATCCACCCCATCAAACAAATGCCCATATCACCATTGTTAAAAATGCTTAAATAAAGCATTATTCTTTAAGCATTTCAAGAATAAGCATTTCTCTTTAATCATTTTAAAGAAGAACAAGCATTATACTTGTGATATCATTCTTATTACGTGTTATCTTTTGTTGATAGAATGCCTCCAAAAAGAGCATCAACAACGGAAGCACCGACTATGACTCAAGATGCCATTAGAAAGTTAGTAGCTGATAGTGTCACCTCGGCTCTAGAAGCTCAAGCTGGGACAATGGCAAGTGTAGTAATCCCAACTAGGAAACATCGGTCCTACGTGAACTCTGCAGTGAAACGGGAAACTTCAAAGAATCAATAGCTGTAAACCTTTCTACTTTAGTGGTACGGACATGGACAGGATATAGGAGCATAGTATAAGGTAATAGGCAATTTTGTATTAATTTTTTTTATTTCTCTGGATAAGTAGGAGCAGTAGGTCTTACCGTTGGTTTTGATCCGAACTGAATCTGTGTTTCAGTAGTCAGATGTGCCGAAGAAAACAAAGTAACTTTTGCTACTGGTACTTTAACTGACGATGCCTTGTCCTGGTGGAATGCATATGCCCAGCCTATATGGATAGAGACAAAGCAATAAATCACCTGGATGAGTTAAAAGGTTTGACGAAAAAGTATTTTTGGTCCTCGGGATCCTATGTGTCTGGAGATCAGGAAGATGGATGACAGAAACTTTACATCTGATTGTATAGGTAAATGATCTTACACCTTATGGTAGAAGATTCCAAGAATTAAACGGTTTTCTATGTACAAAACTGGTGCCAAAACGATAAAAACTCTTGGAAGCTTTTATCGGAGGTCTACCTCGAAAGCATTGTAAGGAAATGCTACTGCATCTAAATCTCAAACTTTAGAGGAGCCATTAACATACCCAAATGGCTAATGTTCAAGTAAACATAAGCATCTGCTCCAATGCACGTATCTGAGTGACAACAATAAGAATGTTCTGAACACCAACGACAGTAAGGAAACTTTTCAACAACAGCTCCCGCTGAGCAAGCAACAACAGACTACCGGCAACCAACCAATAATCGTTACTATAATCATCGAAAAAGGAACCGAAGACAGAAGCTGGTTAGTAGCCCTATCTGTTACTTCATCAGAAAACGGTAGGTATGCCGGAGATCTCCCTCTGTGTCTCCCCCCCCCCCCCCCCCCCCACACCACCCAAGTTGCAATTACCATCACACTGGACCTGGTAATAGTAAGGTTGTACATAATTCAATCGAATGGGCCATCTAAGTCAAGAACTGCCGAAGCATGAAGCCGGCCACCTGAAGTAATCACTTCTAGTGATAGTGGTTTGCCATGCGGTTTGGGTGAAAAGGACACTACACAATCCCAGTGCCAAAAGACCAACATTAATGCCCAAGGAAGAGCCTACATGCTGAAAGATAAGAATGCCCAACAAGACCCAAACGTCGTTACGGGTATGTTTCTCCTAAATCAGCATTTAGTCAGGGTATTATTTGATTCCGGAGCTGATAGAGTTTTATATCACTTATCGCTTGCCTCTATGCTAAATATTCCGTCTATTATAGTAGATACCTTTTATAATATCGAAATGGCCGACGGAAACTTAGTAAGCACAAACACTGTTATTAAAGGCTGCACTTTAAACTGTTGCTAAATCAACCCTTTGTTAATCAGATCTCATGCTAATTAAAACTTGGTAGTAGTTTCGTCGTAGTATTGGTATGGACTGGTTTTCCAAATATTCATGCTAAAATTCTTTGTGACTGACGAAAGTTCATTTTATTTGTTCCTTTCATTTCGCGACGGTGAAACCCTCTAATCATTGAGGTGATCGAAGTATCAACTCGACCTAAATCTCATGTCCTGTATAAAAAACCAAAAATATATATCCCGAGGGTTGTCAAGTTTTTATGAGTCCAAGTTAGGAGAGGAAGCAGACGAAAGAGACTCAAAGACATTTTCGTAGTTAAAGAATTTCCAGATGTCTTTCCTGAAGATCTACCTAGTATCCCTCCCATTCGCCAAGTAGAATTCCAAATCGACTTAATCCCCGGAGCAACACCTGTAGCTCGAACACCTTATAGATTAGCTCCTTCAGAAATGTAGGAGTTTGTCTAATCAAATCAAGAACTTAACCGACGAGGTATCATTCGACAAATCACGTCGCATTGGGGAGCTCCTGATCTATTTTAGTTAAAAGAAAGACGGATCTTTCAGAAAGTGTACTTTGTTTACCAGAGTTGAATAAACTTACTATAAAGAATCGTTACCCATTGCCCAGGATCGATGACTTATTCGATCAACTTCAAGGTTCAAGCGTTTATTCAAAAATTGACTTAAGATCAGGTTATCATCAACTGAGAGTAAAGGAAAGAGATATTCCTAAGACTGCTTTCAGAATGAGATACGAACACTATGAATTTCAAGGCATGCCATTTGGTTTAACAAATGCACTTGCTGTATTCATGGATCTCATGAATCGTGTTTGTAAACCTTATCTGGATAAGTTTGTAATTGTATTCATCGATGATATTCTTATTTATTCTCGCAACAAAGAAGAACATGCAAATCATCTCAGAATAATCTTGGAATTACTCTGAAAAGAGAAATTGTATGCCAAGTTCTCTAAATGTGATTTCTGGATACATATTGTGCAATTTCTTGGTCATCTCATCGATAATCAAGGACTTCATGTTGACCCTGCCAAAATCAAAGCAGTTAAGAATTGGACATCTCCCACTACACCCACAGAAGTACGTCAATTCTTAGGACTCGCCGGCTATTATCGAAGATTTATCGAAGGTTTTTCAAAGATTGCAAAGCCTTTGACTAAATTAACCTAGAAGAACAAGAGTTATACCTGGGGCGAAGAACAAGAATCAGCTTTTCAACTTCTTAAACAAAAACTCTGTGAAGCACCATATTAGCTATTACAGAAGGGAAACCGATATTTTGGTCGTTACTGTGATGCATTGCCTTCTCTTCTAAGGATTAGGAGATGTACTTAAGCAACGAGGAGGGCGAAAAAGTCTTTGCTTATGCATCTCAACAACTCAAACCTCCATGAAGAAAACTATACACTCATGATCTCAAATTAGGAGCTGTTATATACGCTCTTTTAAAATATGGAGAACACTATCTATACGGTTAAACAAAATTGTATGTTTTTATTATCACAAGAGCATTTCACCATATTCTCGACAAAAAAGAATTGAATATGAGGCAACGCCGATGGTTAGAACTACTCGCAGATTATGATTGTGAAATTTGTTATCATCCCGGAAAGGCAAATGTTGTAGCAGATGCCTTAAGCCGAAAGAAACAAATCAAACCTCTCCGAGTTCGAGCATTAATCTTAACCGTTCATCCAAAATTACCATCTCAAATTCTCGAAGCCCAAAATGAAGCCCTCAAAGAAGAAAATGTCAAAAACGAGAACCTACGAGGAATGGACAAATCATTTGAAATTCGTCCTGATGGAACTCGTTGTATCAAAAACCGAAGCTGGTTACCACTTTTTGGCGGTTTGAGAGACTTAATCATGCATGAGTCTCATAAATCAAAATATTCTATTCACCCGGGTTCTGATAAGATGTACCATGATTTAAAGAAACTCTATTGGTGGCCTAACATGAAGGCAATCATCGCAGAATATGTTAGCAAGTGTTTGACATGTTCTAGAGTTAAAGCAGAATGTCAAAAGCCATCCGGCTTATTGGTACAACCAGAAATTCCTATGTGGAAATAGGAGAGGATAACAATGGATTTCGTTACAAAGCTACCCAAAACCTCAATTGGACATGACACCATCTGGGTCATTGTCGATCGTCTTACCAAATCAGCACATTTCATTCCCATTCGAGCGACTGATAGTATGGAAACTCTTACAAGGTTATACATCAAAGAAATAGTCTCTCGACATGGCGTGCCAATTTCTATCATCTCGGATCGTGACAGTCATTTCACATCCAGATTCTGGCAGTCATTGCAAAATGCTTTGGGTACTCAACTAGACATGAGTACAACATATCATCCTGAAACCGATGGACAAAGTGAAAGGACTATCCAAACACTCGAAGACATGCTGCGAGCTTGTGTTATAGATTTTGGGAAAGGATGGGATAAACATTTACCATTGGTAGAATTTTCCTACAATAATAGTTATCATACCAGTATCAAGGCAGCACCGTTCGAAGCACTTTATGGTCGAAAGTATAGATCACCTGTTTGTTGGACCGAAGTTGGAGATTCTCAACTTACGGGACCAGAAATAATGCAAGAAACCACTAAAAAGATCGTACAAATTCGTCAACGCTTGCAAGCTGCAAGAGATCGACAAAGAAGTTACGCCAATGTAAAGCGAAAGCCTTTAGAATTTTAAGTTAGCGATCATGTTATGTTAAAAGTATCACCCTGTAAGGGTATCTTTCGATTCGGAAAACGAGGAAAGCTTAATCCCCGATACATTGGACCATTCAAAATCCTTGAACGAATTGGCCCAGTGGCGTACAAACTAGAGCTTCCTGAAGAGCTTAGTAGTCTCCATAATACTTTCCACATTTCTAATCTCAAGAAATGCTTATCCGATGAATCTCTTATTATTCCAATGAAAGAACTTCAACTCAACGATAAACTCAACTTTGTAGAAGAACCAGTGGAGATTATGGATCGTAAAATCAAACAATTAAAGCGAATTCATATTCCTATAGTTAACGTACGATGGAACTCTAAAAGAGGACCAGAGTTTACATGGGAACGTGAAGACAAAATTCGTGCCAGATATCCTCATATGTTTTCAATCATCACTTCAAAATCCAATTAAATCTCAGGACGAGATTTCTGTAAGGATGGGAGACTATAACAACCCGAAATTTTTATAAATGTAAATATCCATCTATTAAGTTAGATGATGTACAATCTATCAATTATATATGAACTCACCTTTTTTAGGGAAATTTTTCGCTTTATTACATTACTTACTTTGCCAATATCTCAATATGCAATATTTCTTGCATAACTAAAGTTAACGAGCTCACGCAACCTACCTATGGCAATCCTATCATCATAATATGTCAAGCAAACATCATAATATGTCAAGTCAATATCATAATATCATTTTTACAAAGTACATTACTCATATAAGGTACCATTTGCAACATTATATCAAAACAGGCTTTAAACCGTTATCGTATGACTCTAAACCCTAATTCCATGAACGAATAATATCTAAAGTGAATGCACAAGCTACTAAAGAATATTTACAAGCAATATAACATCTAATTTGAAATATTAAATCTCTTCAAGTCAAAGTATAAGTCTCTAAAAGCTCAATGTACAAGTCATTAAGCATGATCTTTAAAATAGCCGTTTTACCTCCGTTTTCATTCTAATTTCTTCACCATCACTTTTGTACAAGCTACTATACTCAATATACAATGTGTAAACCCTAATTATTATATTCATAAGATTTCATACATCTTTTTACACTCAAAACCCTAATTCAAAACCCTAAACCCTAAAATCGAGCTAGTTTCTAAACTATGACCCGTTTCTTCATTTTTATCCATTGTAAACCCAAACCAACACTCAATTAAGTTGTAATAACTTAATTTACAACATTCTTAATCATATTCCATCATCATTACATCAATTCACTCCAACTATAAGCAAAACAAATCCAAGAAACCCTAATTGTGCCCTAATTTGAACTTTGTCCCATTTACTTATTTTCTACCCATTTTAACTGAAACCACCTATCAACTTTTAATTATAATCCTTAATATAAGTCTTAGGATCAGTAACCTATCATTCTTAATCAAATGTATACGAAATTCAAGCTTGAAAACCCTAATTGAGCCCTAATGTACCCGAAATCAAAAACCTTTGCAAAGTGACCCATTTTGAAAGTTTTTCTTGCAACTAAGCACCTCAATGACAAGAACCTTACCTCCCTAGCTTCTTACAAGCACCTCTCCTAAATATCTTCTTCATCTTTGATATAAAAATTGGCACATGGTTTCCTTTTTCTTCCTTTCATAGCCGCGGCATCACAAGGACCATCCAACTCACCATAGCTAGTTTCTAGCTTAACCAACACATCTACTAGACCCTCCTCATCATCCTATAGACCTCCTACATGTCCTAACCAGATCACATAACCTCCCTTGGCCTCCAAGTTCAATTCGCCTATAAATAGAAACCATAACACTTCATTTTTCTTCATCCCCCACTTCCTCCTCTATAACCCTTACATAGAATCAATCATTTGCTCTAATAGATCCCAAGAGGTCTTAAGAAGGCTGAAGTTCAGAAAGGAAGCAAAAGAAACCAAGAAACGAAGCCCCGGAGTCGTTATTCTAGGCGTATAAAGCTAAAAGTCCCAATTCTGACCCATTTCTAAGCTATAAGCTCAAGACCAGGTTCTCTAAGCTTATATTCTGTATTCATACCTTTATAATGTTCATATGATCATGCTAAAATCATAATATAAAGCTTTGAACTCAAAAACCTATGTGTTATACCTTTTTGATCCAAAACCGTACACCCGAAACCCTAATTTCATATTTTTGCTTAATCTATAAGCTAAGCTTGTAAACTATTGTTATAATCTATCCCAATAAGCTTAACTAACATTAAAATAAGTGCTTTGATAAGTCATGAAAGAATTTGAGCTTAAAACCCGCGCGTTTTCATTTTAAAACCCTAATATGACCCGTTTTGCTTCCTAGCTTAACGAATCGTTAATTTAAACTTGCGTTGTGTTAAATCTTCATATTTTAGTTTATTATAACTTATAAATGTCTATTGAAATGTTAAAATAAGCTTGCATGGCAATTTGGACATGTTTTGTAAAAATTATCCATGCAAGGGGTATATATCGTAACTTTCAGAAACTTATAACTAAAAGGACTAAAAGTGTCATTTTATCAAAGTTATAACTACAAGGGTCTATTATGTCACTTTTTAAAGTACAAGGTTTACTTGGTATATCTTTTAAACTTGAGGGACCAAAGTCGTAAAAGTGCAAACTCCAAGGGTATATTCTGCCACTTTTCAAACTCAAGGGTCTAAAATGTAACATTTTGAAAAAGTATAAAAACACATTCAAAACATTACAAGACATAACTTTAATTAACGCTTGACGTGCTTAACATTTCCAGATATTGAATAAAATGCTTAAAACTGCTTATGTTATAACTATTATATCATTCATCATCGATGTGCTTTCAAAAATCATGTCCCGGATTCATATCATACCACAATACTAGGGAGCTTCATATTAAGGAGTTTCATCTTGGTATTACGTTCTGACTGAGTTGTTGGGTTTACGATTTAAAGTGCCCTAGCTCCTCAAACGTTTACTGAATGACTTCTGAATTATGATGGCCCGAACGGTGTTATGATAATCTTTATATCAAAATCAATATCAATATTCAAAAATTACATATTCAATCAAACTCAGACTTAACATATATTCACAGGTTGCCTGTGACGAAGCCGTTACTATTCATTTCATATACATTGCTATCAATTTCCCTATAACTGTTCAGGTGAGTTCATAGCCTCGCATTTCAATCTTTTTATAAACCCGCGAGGGGGATACATGCTATAAACATGAATGCAATTATTTCTGTATGCTATTTCAATTTACTATTGCCTAAGTAACTGCTTTGCCTTTAAGTCCCCATAATCATGAACCGTTAATTACTCTCCGTAGTAAGCGCGAATGATGTGAATAGATCTATTTGGGCTGGACTCCCCGTTGGTGTACCCAGTTACGAGTAACCAATTACACATCATTAGAAATCACGCGGGTATTTTGGCAAAGGTACCCGCAGGGGCTATAACGTATCACCATACCGGGTGTATATATGTTTTTAATGGCAATAATAAATATGTTTTTAATACCGGGTGTATATCAACGTAACCCGAATATCGCATTTGCATTCAAATTATATTACTTAAACCTATGGATTTCACTCAACCTTTGTGTTGACTTTTAGCATGTTTTATCTCAGGTAACTAATGGCACGGAGTGGCGAGGACTTGAAGATGGAAAAACCGTTATCATTCAAATGTTGTATTTTAAATGTTGGGACCTCTCTTTTGTAAAAACTCTAATAAAATAATGAATGGTAACTTATTTTCAAAAATGACTCTTTTGATTCGTTTTCTATGATTATGACTGTTGTACCTTTGAAGTAATACCCCAGATTAGCTTCTGCTGCTATCTGTAAAAATAGGGGTGTTACAGTATGATCCTGAAATCTCTGCACCATGTCTCTCAACGTCTCATATGTAACCTCTACTGCTCCCTCTTCCTGAGCAGGCTCAGGGATATCATCTGGCACCGCAGGGTGCGTAACACTCTCAACTCTAACCTCAATCAGGCCCTCATACCCGTCTCAATCTCCTCTCGATCAACCACCTCAACCACAACCCTAGCATCAATCCCTCTAGCTCTAAGAGCATCCGCATAAGCAATACACTCATCAACCTCTACCTGAATCTCGAGATCAATATCATGCTCTAAGTGAGGCTCATCACTACTTCTGACAACAACATCATCCCTCAAACTAGTCTCTCTAGGTATCGACGACTCAGAACTCTCATCTAAACAACCCTCTAAATCTGTCACAAAATCAGAACTCCTAATCCTCTTAGGTGGTGGCAAAAGATCAGCACGTGCAGAAGACAATGCTCTAGGTGTAGGTGAAAGTATTGGTACAGATGTGGTAGGGGACCTACTCCTTTTGCGAGAAGGACCCGCGACAAAAGAATGGGATGGTCTCTCACCAGCAGTAGACGAACGAGGAATACTCGGTACTAATAAACATAAATGATAACTGGATCTCATACTCGATGGTAGTGCTGGTAATGAATGATCAGAAGATGAATGACTAGACGAAGAATCGGATAGGTCATCTGAAGGAGAATCCGATGAAGTCTCTGATGATGAACTCGATGATGAATCCCTCGAAGAATCATCCAAAGTAAAATGATCTGAAGAAGAATAGTCAACTGAATGTCTCACAACGAGAAAATGAGTAGGTAGTGGCCCAACCCTCTTCCTTGCAGTCATCATGTTTACCGGCCCATTAGGATGGTAGCGGTACGGTCGACCATGAGGAATTGGTTGTCTGGGTGCAAGAATCATGACTCGACGACGAAGTGCACCAGATGCTGCCGGTAAACTCTGGGTAGAAAGGGTAATGTCAGTAAATGGTGTACCATGGGTGGGTGATGGTGTGTATCAGGTGTGTCACTGTCTGAAGAATCATCAGTCGATGATAGGAATGGTGAAGTAGCTGGTAGCGGTGGTATATGATCTGATGACGGATCCTCGGATGGATCAGTCTCCGTATCAGATGCGGGTGAGTACTCAGGTGATGCAGGTGTGTAATCTAGGGATGGTGGTATGATAGGTGAAACAGTAGGGATCTCAGTAGGTATCAAGGTGGTATCAAGATGAGTAGCAGGTGGGGTCACGGTAGGTGTGGTATCTCAGATATGGGTAGGGATACTGCCAAACAAGATAACTTGTCCAGCTGGTATCCCCACACTCTCCTTCGCCGAATCTGATGAAACTGAAATAACAGAGATGGCCATGACCTGCACAAGCAAAAGTTTATATAAATTTCCTTTATATCAACCGTGCATGATGCAGGGGAAAAATGAATGAATGAATGGGTAAATGAATGCATAGATGAATGGATGAATGAATAAACCATCGAATGCGGTATGACGAGATGAATGCGATATAATTATAGTAATATTAATTATACTTAGTATTTAATTACATAGTACATATACATATTACGTATACGTAAGATTAAATAAAGCACATATAGTCACATAGGATCACATACTGTCACATAGGATCACATACTGGTTATAGACCAGACCTAGTTATACTACCTGGTTCTCTATTACCTTGGCTCTGGATACCAATCTGTCACACCCCCGAATAGGGTGTCGTCCGAATAAGCGTCTGGGGGCGTGACGTTCATGAATATCTCAAGTACAAAGCAATAAATAACGACCTCTAAGGGTACGTTTTAAAAATAAACACCGTTGCATAAGTTCAAAATATTAATAAGTTTACATTGATCAAATTTAAAAGGTTTAAGAGGCAATATGCGGAAGCTTAAATGAGTTTAACAACGGTATTGAGGATAACATAGATAAAATCTGGAAAACTGGTTCGGGCAATTAGACTTCATATAGATCAAGCAACGACATTCAAGCTAAGCACCTGAGAAAAACATGCTTAAACGTCAACATAAAGTTGGTAAATTCATAGGTTTAGTTCAAATATTATCAATGTGGACCACACGTTTATCAAAACGTATGCGACAGTTATAGGAGATACAACTTCACATAAAGAGGCATTTACGTTGCACTAAGCTCATGACACCGAAGCTAATACTGGGAGATAGCATGTACACTGCTATATAAGGCTTGCCCTTCAGGTGTCCGACCAAAGACCACCTAACTAGTTTCGACATGACATATATCTGTTAGTTCTTGGCAAACTCGAACTAGTAAGTGCTTCTTACCCGGATAGGGATAATTAGTCCTAATAGATCTATTTATTCACTCGCGCTCACTGAACCAGCCTGTCAGTTAAAGGTAATTAACGGTTCATGATTATTCGGGCAATAGTGGTCTAAACGCTACTTAGGCAACACGTAAACGAGGAATTTCTCACGTATAGTACTTATGTCCAGTTTAAAAAAATAAGCAATGTTTCTCACCCCAAGTTATAAAACAATTATTCAAAACAAGTAAAAGTGGGGCTATGAACTCACCTTGATTGGTGAATTGAAGAAGAATAGTCTAGAATAAAATCACTCGGTAACGAACGACGGTACACAAAAACAACCTATGTAATGAATGTTTGATTTAATATCGAAGTAGTAAAGAATTACGGTTAATGCATGAGTATTTACTAGTGTACTTTTGTTAATATATTTCCAAAAATTAACGTTTGTGATCGTATAATAGTTGAAATATTTTCGGAAGTAAAACAAAACTAGTATAGTATATAAATATATAATATATATAAATATATAATATAAAATATATAATAGAAGTATACTATATAAAATATATATAAATATATTATATATATGGATGGATAGAGATCCTCTAAAGTTCAAACGAATTTTACCGGTAAAGTTCTCTCACAACATAACAGTGGGGTCCTACGGAGGGACCTGGTTTACGTTAATTAGTGTAAGGGAATATATAATATATAAAACATATATATATAATACAATATATATATATACATAATATACATAATATATAAATACATAAAACACATATATATATATACATATATACACATATATATATATATACATATATACATATATATTTTATATATACTATAAAATATAGATATATATGATTATATATATAAACACTAGTTTTCATAACCCGCCTGGATGGGCGGGCTAGCTTCGTGATAAAACATGCCGAAAAATGAAAAAAGATTGTAAAACATATCGTGAAATATATATATTAAAAACAATAAGGAAGCATTTATTTTAATACAAATCTATGCTACGAATTCCAATACGAAATAAAACTTTTTTGTAAATGACATTTGTTGTGGAGTTTATGTAGTTGTCGTCTTAGTCGCAACAAAGAACCTTTCAACCCTTTCTTGCTCTTGACTTTTGACACAACCACATATAGTCGGCCATGTGAGAATACCCGCCTTTGGAGAAACAAACCAACATGTGACAATGTGCCTTATTAACTATTAAAAACCATAACTTTAAGGTTACAAAACACACAATACTATTATTTGAGTCTTAACAGTTTAGACAACTTACAACGTGAATTTCATTTTCTGAATTTCGAATGTCAGCCCTTGCTTCACCAATAGTTAGTCAGTGACAAATGTTGACATTCAGTATAATAAATAGCTTTATGTAGTAGAAAAATACATTTCTTAAATGGCTTACACTTTCTGCTAAGCAGTAATATGTTTTAATAGGGAATGATTTGATAGCACACTGCTGAATGGCTCTACAACTAAAGTTGACACCTAATCATGCAAATGACTTACGGAATGAAATTTATTTAGAAATGTGTCGTTTTTAATTTCTTTATGATTTTTGACTAACCTGTGGAGACCGGAAGATATTGAAGCCAAGTTTACGCTTTTTCTCGTAATCCACGGACAAGCATTCTAAAAGCAAGGATCCTTATCTTGAACCAATGCCGCCACAAACAACATTAAAAAACTAAATCCTTGTAAGTCAGTAGGATTGTCGGCTAATTTTCTCACTCTGTCAAGACACATGCCGAAGATTTCTTTTCCCACTTCACATATGACAAATAGATGCATCTTTATTTGAGTACTCAAAATATACGACTGGCTTAAAAACATTAAATCACTCATCTCAAAATTCAAGTGCCACACTTAATATATTTCAATGTAATAATTCGGGGCCGGGCTAATGTATTAAATCACATCCTCTTGCAAGACATTGGAAAATGGGGGCCCCCCCCCCCCTGTTCAGGATGGAAGAACTGTCTATACCTTCTATTCCCAACTTCATCGATGTCAGTTGGTTCTAGATCAACAAAAATAGCTCTGGGCACATGCATTCCAGAGCTAGAAGGTGCTAAAGGAATCATCTCTAGAGCTCTGGTCATAACTTTTGTACGTCTCACTTGATTAAATATCATATTCTCTATCTAGACTGTGAGCACCATAGTACATGACATGCAGAAATTTACCCGTTTTGACCACCAAGTTACCCATTTTGCCACTATTTATTTTAGACTTGGGGACATGTGGCTTACCAGGAGCTTATGAGTCCAAATCATTACTGGTGAAAACGATACACACAGTTTGTCCATATTAGCATAAGTATCTCCCTTGCCCGCTATGACCCTCCATAACTTTCTGTCTATACATGGATCACTTAAATGGCTACCTAAAATTCCATTTGACATTTAACTACTGACAGAAACCGCATTTAAAATTGATCAATAAACTCCCTTTAGGCGTTTACCATCAAATTTGACCAAAATTTGACTCCTAACATGATCAATAAAATAGCTAAAGAAAAGAAAATATTGTGATTACCTTTTTCAAAGAATAAACAACCTCCACCATTTCCACTAATCGATTTCGGCATATTGCAGCCAAATATAGCATATCATAACCAAGTTTTCTTCCTTTGTCCTTATCAAAGATGCTAACAGATGATGTAACATTAAAGTGCCAAGCCACAATTTCAAATTGAAAGTAATCATACATCCTCTTAAACATGTTTGTACTAATGTTTCTAATAAACAATAGTTAACAACCATTAACTAACTTGCATTTGGTATGCACTTGGTCATGCCCAATTTGAATACTTACTAACTTTCTATTTCATCGTCGTGTCACATTTTAATATGCAAAATATTTAGTTTAAATTTCACTTAAGTGTATAAATTAGTCAAATGATTATCTGCAATTTGGTAGGCAAACAGGCGCTTGTTATCTCACAAACTACAAACCCTTCAATGTCATATTTACACCTCACTTTTAGCATAAGGTAAAAAGAAGTAAAACTGATTTGCTTACCATAATGGTATCGATCTCCCCTTGAGTCATTGGTGTTCGTTTGGATTGAAGATAGGCTTTCCACCTAGAGAGGCTTTCTAATAAACGTCGGGTTTAAGAAAATGGTAGAAGGAACATCAGTGGCAACATGTATTGCTTGGGTCTGAGCCGCATAACCTACAAAAACATACATGATACATGCATTAATGCTTTATTTATTACTATTAGATAACTTATTTGTACTTCAAGTATTATACTCACTATGATATACTCCGGTATTTATGGTTATACTTTGCTCATTTCATCATATAAAAAACTGAAAGCATTACTCTTTTTTAGTTCAAAAATTTTAAAGTGTAGAATTCATCCATTAATGATTTCAAGTAAGCATCAACAAAACATAATTATCCGATTTCATGTAGCATATAAACTTGTAACTTGCAAGCTGGTGTGTGCAACAAATTAGAAAGAATAAGTAAGCTGTTGTGCAAAAAATTAGAAAGATTAAATAATCGCATAAACCCCCTCTTTAGTTGTACTCTCAAGTCTCATCTGCATTTCAAGTTTAGGTAATAGGAATGAAGGAATGAATTCATCCTGTTTCCCACAACTAGACAGAAAGAAAAAGTAATCACTAACACCCGAATTTAACCTACTCACACTGTCAGCCTATATGCCCATTTTAATTTTTAACAATGTTTTATAAATTTTACAGGTTTGTTAGAGGTTTTGTACAACGAATATCAGTTCATTTAAATGTGAATGACTCACTTCTTGTGTCACTTTTCAGCAACAATTTAGATAAAACTCCTATATTCTTTTTTGTTTAAAAGATAAAAGTCATAAAAGATGCCAGACTACACCCCAAAAGCACCTAGCTTTTGAAGAAGCTAATTATGAGCCAAACATGTTTCAGGAAGAGAAATAGAGCCACATTATAAAAATTGATTTTACCCGATACGCTTTAGATCTATTATACAACCTGATGCCCTGACGAGTAATCTTGATTTGTTTATCGACAATGTACTAAGTTAAGTAAACCTTAATGATCCATGCATATCGTCATCAACCTTAAGCTATTTCACCTGGGCTTGATCTGAGAGAAGGTAGCGAATGATGTAAACTAAGTCAATAGACATAATCAAGAACAAACCTGACCTCGAGGGGAATTCCTTTATCGTTAGGAGGAAGAGGTACACCAAAGCCATTGCCTCTCAGGAAGGTCTTTCATCAATCGCTGCAGTCGTAGCTACCATGTTTATCAGTTCGACTTCATTTGAAGGAGCCATGACCACCATGTTTGGCAGGCATGCCATGTAAGTAATGTCAAATGCTCCACAATGTGTAGGTCCCGTGTCTCTAACAAAACCAGCTCTATCGATAACGAACGATAAGTAGCTTTTTAAGATCACATCATGCACTAAACCTAAATGTACTGCAATCTACTTGTCCACTTGTCAGTTTGTCAGGTATCGGTCAAACAGATTTCAATAAAGTCCAGGAAAGCAAGTAACTAACTAGATCATAAACTCATGTAGAAATGGAAAATAGATAGTCACAAAAGGCTTAAGACTTTATGTTGTATACATAATTACTTCCATAGCGTGTTTATCAATACTTGAGACATATGTTTTGTATATCACAAAAGCATAAAGTCACTAAATAAAATGAGAAAAAAAAAAACAAAAAAACCTGCACAGCCGAGACTGTGACATTGCCAACCAATCTTTCACCACGAAACCGATGGTTAGATTTCAGGGATGTTGGAGTTGGCTCTTCTCAGCTGTATAAAGCATGTCGATGTAAACACAATAGAATACAATAGTAAAGTTTTGTTGTAGGTTTCGTAATAGAAAACAAGACTTTGCCAATCATTTAACCTCTAGTATTTATTGACATGAAAAAGATAGTCCTTTCTAACGATAATAGTCCTAACCATCTTAGCAGTGTGGCATGTACCAGCAAACATACGACCTGTAATGGAAACATCACTGTTAAATAGGCAAGCATACTTATATCGCCTAATGGGCTTACCAAGCTGAACTTATTGCTTATTCAAGTTTTGAACCTCAACTTGATTAGCTTATAAACTTAAAAATGTAACCTTATAAGCTTTAATAAAATTAAATAAGCCCAAATGCTTAAAAAATAAGCTAATCTAAACAATCCTAACAACATGATCGCAAAGTGTGTTTCCTATAGTGTGCATACAATAACAAAATAAAATTTTATCAAATAAAATTTACAAATTGGGTATTAAAACTATACCAGATAATAAGCCGCAATGTTAATTCCATTCTCCAATTCAAACACCTAATTTCTGAATCACATAATAGACCATTAGTAACTCATAATCAAAATTGAAATATCAAAAAACCCTAATATGAAAATGAAATCAGAATCAAATATAATCCATGATGTAATAAACTGACTTCATCAATAAATTACCTTTTTAGTGATTCAATCCCGGAATATTAAATTTTACAGAAAATCAAAAATTTTAATTGGCTAATTGGTTGAAACTGAATTGGGTAAATAGAATGTGAATTATCTAGCGTACGATTTGTTGTCATTGATGAAGGCGGTGGCATTGTGTGTTTAAAAAACCATGATTTTCTGTATATGATTTTGAAAATCAATTATCAACATAGTGATTTGTTTTTGTTTGTGTGATTTGTTTGATGATAATTCGCATGCACATAATAATCAAAAATAGAATATAAATTAAACTAAACTTGTAGATCATATGATATTCGAACGAACACCATGACCTCCCTGCAATCTTAGCATCAATGACTCCATATAAAAAAACTCAACAAATAAATTTTTGAAAAAAGAAAATTAGGAATACATACTATACATGATGGAAGGATACCTTTAGTTTTAAAAATTGAATCTGGAATTGAAGCATGGGTTTTAAGTTTTAATAATTGAAATCGGATGCTGCAATTATGCGAATGAATAAGATAAGTTTGGAAAGGATTTTCAAGATTGAGAGAGATTGTGTAACTGTCGATTGAATATGCTGAGTTGTGGAGAGAAATTGTAGCATGCTATTAAGGAATGTACAAAGTGACGTTAATACCCTTTATTTTTACACTATCAATGCCTAGTCAGATTTTTGTTCCTATTTTACCCTTTAAGTCGGGATTAAAACAACCTAGTCATCATGCCTAGTCACCATGAACTAATTCATAACTTATCTATTATATAGGTAGAAATATATTACACACACATAAAATCATACACACACACACTACACACACACACACATATATATATATATATATATATATATATATAAAATATATATAATATATAATATTATAATATACACAAATTATACAATAATATATAGTATATATATATATATATATATATATATAAAACTATATATATATATATATATTTATAAAATATATACATAACATACATAATATACATACATACATATATATATATACACACACACACACACACACATAAATATATAAATAAATATATATATATATAATATATAATATATATATATAAATATTAAATCCAACAACAACACACATAATATATATATATATATATTAAAATATATAGGTGGGAATACAAAAACCCCAAACACCACCCCCCATAAACTCACGATCACACTCTCACTCACAAACTCCAACACACCTGCGACAACTCACACACCACACACACTCCCCCGCCCCGCCCACACACTCACTCGCCACCCACACTCCACACGACACTCTCACCACCACCACACACACACTATACCATGACACACACACCACATAAATACACATCACATCACAGCCACAGACTCACAGCACCAACCACACACCAGCACAAACACACACACACACACCACACACACCCATCTACACACACACACCCACCACACACCAACACACACACTACTCCAACTCCCAGCACAACCACACACACCAACACCACTCCCCTGCCCCCCACCTCCCCCCACGACAGCACACAAACATACACACCACACACAATACATACCACCAACTCCACCACATACCAAATTACACACACAGCTCATACACTACACTAACCCACTCAACACACACTCACACCCACACACACCTCACTCACACTCACACACACACACCACCGCTCCCAACAACTCACACACCCACACCACCACACACCCCAACACAACACACACACACAACACCCACCCCACCACACTAGCCCCCCCCTCCCCACACACAACACACACCTCCCACCACACACACACACACCACCACACCCTCCCATTCCCCCACACACTCTCCCCACCCAACCCCAAACACTCACCACACACACCCACTTCGACCCCACACCACACCAACCCACACAATAGACTTTCCCACCACCAACCAATCGAACCACAAGAAAACCACCACAAATCCAAAAAGCTACGAATTTTCTAAGTGTAAAAAACATTAATAGAACTTTCGGGCCATCTAAACCCGTCACGAAGAAACCACAAAACGAATTTTATCAAAAGTCGTTGTCGAAAAGATATCTAAAACAACCACCCCACAACACAAACAACACAACCGAAAACAACACCCACCCCCCCCCAAATAAACCCCCCCCACACGACCCAACAAAACCCCCCCCACCCCCCCCCCCCTCCCCCCCCACCCCTCCCCCGCCCCTACCCCCCCCCCCCCCCCCCCCCACCCCCCCCCCCCCCTCCCTCCCACCACCTCCCCCCCCCATCCCCCCTCCCCCCCCACCCCACCCCCCCCCCCCACCCCCCCCCCCCCCCCCCCCCCCCCCCCCCTTCCCCCCCCCCCCACCCCCCCCCCCCCCCCCCCCCCCCCCCCGCCCCCCCCCCCCCAAAAAAAAACACCCCACACAAACCCACACCCAAACCCCCCCACCCCACACACAAACCCCCCCGCACATCCCACCCCCACACACACCCCCCACCACCCCACCATCCCCACCGCAAAACACATCCATCTTTACCCCCCCCCCCCCCCCTTCACCAACTCTCCCTTGTAACGTCCCACTACGCCCCCTCAACTCGTCCCCATCCCAACAACTATTTTCAAAACCCAAACACCGACCCACTTACTTCTTAAACCGCCCCCACACTCCACCCAACCACCCTCACATACAACAGCACACACACACTCCACACCACACACACACACACACACACTCATCCCCCCCCACCCCACACACACACACCCACACACACGCAACACTCACCCCCACATACCAATCACCAACGACACCCCCACACACCCACACCCCCACCCCAGCACACTACCCTCCACCAACACACACCCATCCTACCCCCCCCCCCCACCCCGCCCCGCCCCCCCCCCCCCCCCCCCACCCCTCACCTGCCCCCCCCCCCACACACACACCCACACACACGCCACACACACACACTACACACACACACACACACACCACACACACACACACACACACACACCACCCACACCTCACACACCCACACCCACCTAATTCCCCACCACACCAACAAATAAATAACTAAGTAATAATATATATATTTACATATATTGTTCGGCATCATACTTAATTTCCGTATATCTAGTTTTATCACGTGCGTTTTCTAGTATTTTCTAAGTATAAATAATTTATAGAAATTTTGGCATGACCCATTCGTGTTTACACGTTTTTCCAAAGTCGAAGACTTTATTTAAAACCATTTTCAAATCATTTTCAATCTATATTTCACAACTATGAACTATACACCATCAAATCCCTGTTATAACTAGTCAAAAAGATCTTTCGTGCCCTTATTGGGATTTTAGGCCCAATAAGCCTAATTTCATGATCTGTAACGTCTAACGTTCAAAATAAGTTAAACGTATAGCGTTTAAGTTGTGAAATATCAAATAAGCTATTTATGAACTTATTCAATAAGCTACACCATGGGCTTTACGCCTTGGTGTATTGTATTCATATTGGGCCTTGGCCCGTTAAGTCAAAAACATGGGTTTAAACTTATCCATTTAGTCCGATAAGCAAAATGTTCAAATAATAATCACGAGACTTATTAATAAGCTATCAATAAGCTCACAATAAGCCAAGACAAAGACCCATTAAGCCGACCGTGGGCCTTAAGTCATGGTTTGGGCTTGTGTGTTGGGCCGAAGCCTTATAAACTCATATGGGCCCATTTATTAAGCCCGTTAAGCCAATAAGCATCGAACAAGTCCTTGGTTCATCAATAAGCTACAATAAGCTCTCGATAAGCCTAAGTAAAATAATCCGAACCACTTGAGCTCAAGGATAAGCTCGTGGTGTTGGGCCTTCGGTGTGGGACGAGACTAAAAAGCCAAATAAGCTATATTCGGCTTATTTGTTAAGCGGAATAAGTTTATTGTTTTGTCCTTTCAAAAATAAGCTAGAAAAATAAGCCAAACACAATAAGCTACAAATATCATTTCCTTTTGTTTCTTAGTTGGGCCGAAACCACCTATAAGCCCATTAAGCTCAAATAAGCATTTTGTGGCTTATTTATAAACCAAACCAATAAATAAGCTAATAGTACGTATTTTTATTACATAAAAATAACTAGATCAAAAAACTATATTTTCCTTGTCTTTCTTTTACTATTTTCAAGCAACATATATAACCTTTTAAGGTTTACGTAGTTTTAAAATCTTCATTTTTACGAAACGAGTTGTACAACTAGTATGTATGAATTATGATGATCTCAAAAGTACAAGTTTTAAAAAGATTAAGAGACTTACAAGAAAAAGTGATTAGGAGGATGGTTTATGACTAGAAACAACCCAATCGTTGTTTATAATTAATCCGAATACAATAAGTATTAACCACGAACAATATCTTCAAAGGTTTTTGATCAAGATTGAGAAAATTATGAGTTTGTGTGTGTGTTTAGGGTGGTTTGAACAAAAGAGCAAAGAAAGAAGAGAGAAAAACTCTAAGTTTGTGTGTGTGAAATAATGAGAAGAGAATGAGATGAGAATGGTATGTATAGACAAAAGTTTTTGACACACAAAGTGTGTGCGTGGGTTGTATGCGTCGGCTAGGAGACAAAGAAGCAAGAGGGGACCAATTTGATCTTCCAATGAGGTCTTAGTGTGTACAAGTACTAGTCACATGGTGGCAAATATGTTCCTTTGATTTCAAAATTCAAAATGGTATCCTAAGTGTGTGTGCTTATGGTTTGGATGCATGTTAGCCAAGGAGGAGGGGGAACAATTTGGTCTCCATAATTCTAGGGAAGTAGTGAACACATTGAATTAATTTCCAAGGTTTCATGCATAAACATATGTTATTAATTATATCAGAACACGCAAGTAACGAAAATGGATAACGACTTCATGAAAATTACTGAAATTTTAAATATCAATTAAAAACGTAAAAACGCGTCTACTGACGAAAGACTACGATGATTGGCAACCCGGTTTATTCCCGGTAACGATTCTTAGATAATAACGGGACAACTTCCCGGTTAAACGTAAAAGTTAAACGAAGCTTTAAAAATTCAAATTATCAACCGGTAACGGCTAGAATATTGATTGGAAATTTGCGGGGTGTCACATCTTTTCCCCGTTAGAAGAGCTTTGTCCTCAAAGCTTAAGACGTAGCATTCGATGAAGGTTCAGGATTAGCAAAAAGATGCAGGTACTTTTTCTGCATTTGATCTTCACGCTCCCACGTAAACTCAGGACCTCTCCTAAAGTTCCAACATACCTTCACAATTGGAATGTGGCTCTGCTTTAGACGCTTGACCTTACGGTCTATGATCTCGACATGTTCTTCAATGAAGTAGAGTTTGTTATCCACTTAGATTTCATCCAGCGGTATAGCAAGAGTTTCGTCAAACATGCATTTCTTCAAATTCGAGACGTGAAATGTACTATGAACTCTGCTCAACTGTTCTGGGAGTTCAAGTCGATAGGCAACGGTTCCTACTTTAGCTATTATTTTAAAAGGTCTAATATAACGAGGGTTCAGCTTTCCCCGTTTTCCAAAATGTATCACCCCTTTCCATGTGACACTTCTAACGATCACGGGCAGCTTGGATACGGCTCTTGATTTGAACAATCTTCTCGGTTGTCTCATGAATGATCTCTGGGCCAGTGAGCTGACTATCTCCAACTTTAGCCCAGCAGATAGGTGATCGACACTTGCGCCTATACAACGCCTCAAATGGTGCAGCCTTAATGCTGGTATGGTAACTATTGTTATATGAGAATTCTACCAATGGTAAATGTTTATCCTAACCCTTTCCAAAGTCGAGTACACATGCACGCAACATGTCTTCCAATGTTTGGATGGTCCTCTCACTTTGAGCATCAGTCTGTGGGTGGTAAGCTATACTTATATCCAATCGAGTACCTAATGCTTTATGAAGAGACTTCCAAAAATGTAAAGTGAATTTCCCATCACGGTTAGAGATGATCAAAACTGGCACTTCATGCTTTGACACTACTTCCTTTAAGTACTGTCTCATCAACTTCTCTAATGTGTCATCTTCTCTCATGGGTAAGAAATAAGCATACTTAGTGAGATGATCAACGATTACCAAAATCATGTCTTGACCGGTTGCCGTCTTTGAAAACTTAGTCACAAAGTCCATCGTTATGTTCTCCCATTTCCACTGCGGAACCTCTGGTTGAACCAACAATCCAGACGACTTCTGATATTTTATCTTAACCTTAGCACACGTTAAACACTTGCTGACGTAGGTGGCAATTTCTGCTTTCATGTTGGGCCACCAATATAACTTCTTCAGGTCTTGGTACATCTTATCTGATCCAAGATGGATGGAATACTTTGACTTATAAGACTCGTGCATAATCAAAGCCCTCAAATCGCCATAACACGGAATCTAACTCCAGTTGTTCAAACATAATGTTCCATCAGCACGAGGTTTAAGCTTATTAATCATACCATGCAAGTCTTCGGTTATGAAGTTCTCTTCCTTTTTGGCTTCTGATTGAGCACTTAAAATCTGCTTAGGAAGGTTTAATCCAATAGTTATAACTAAGGCCCGAACTCGTAATGGCTTAATTCTCTCCTTTCGGCTCAGTGCATCAGCCACTACGTTCGCCTTTCCTGGGTGGTATCGGATCTCACAGTATTAATCGCTCAACAACTCTAACCATCTTCGTTGTCTCATATTCAACTCTTTCTGATCAAGAATATGTTGCAAACTCTTGTGATCAGTGAACACGATACACTTTGTACCATACAGATAGTGACTCTACATCTTCAAGGAAAACACTACTGCACCAAGTTCTAGGTTGTGTGTGGTATAGTTCTTCTCATGAACCTTGAGTTGGCGGGATGCTTAAGCTATGACTTTCTCCTTCTGCAACAAAACCGTGCCCAACCCCTTATGCGAAGCATCACACTATACCACAAAGTTTTCACTTCCCTCGAGTAAGGCCAAGATCGGCGCACTACATAATTTCTGTTTCAACAGCTGAAACGTAGCTTCTGCCTTTTCTCCCTAATTAAACTTTACGCTCTTCTAAGTTAATTTCGTCATAGGCCTAGCGATCTTCAAGAAACCTTTGATAAATCGTCGGTAGTAACCGGCCAAACCTAAAAATTCACAAATCTCGGTTGGTGTTTTGAGTGACGCCCAATCCTTGATTGACTTGATCTTAGTAGGATCAACGTGAATACCTTCACTATCAATCACGTGACCAAGAAATTGTACCTTCGACAGCCAAAACTCTCACTTCGAAAACTTGGCGTACAACTCCTTCTCCTTAAGTAACTTCAAAATCAATTTAAGGTTCCCTTCATGTTCCTTTTTGCTCTTGGAGTAGATCAAAATATCATCGATGAATACGATTACGAATCTATCCAGATACGGTTTGCACACTCGATTAATCAAATCCATGAATACCGCAGGTGTGTTAGTCAAGCCAAATGGCATTACTTGGAACTCGTAGTGACCATAGCGAGTCCTAAATGCTGTCTTTGGAATGTCTTCCTCACGAACTCTGAGTTGGTGATAACCAGATCTTAGGTCGATCTTAGAGTAGACTCTTGACCCTTGAAGCTGATCAAACAAATCGTCGATTCTCAGAAGTGGGTATCGGTTCTTCACAGTAAGTTTGTTTAGTTCACGGTAGTCGATACACATCTGAAAAGATCCATCTTTCTTTTTGACAAACAAAACTGGAGCTCCTCAGGGTGAGGAACTAGGTCTTATAAATCCTTTGTCAGAAAGTTCTTGCAACTGAGTGGATAACTCTTGCATTTCGGCTGGTGCTAATCGATACGGGGCTCGTACTACATGTGCAGCACCAAGGACTAAGTCGATTTGGAATTAAACTTGTCAAGCAGGTGGTAGCCCAGGCAAGTCCTTTGGAAAGACTTCCAGAAATTCTCGTACAATTGGCACGTCCTCAAGTCGCTTATCCTCCGACTTATCCTCAGCCTTTTTGGATATAACTTGCGCTAGATAAACTTGACATCCCTTCTGAATATACTTCTGGGTCTTTGTACACGATATGATATTCAGCTTTGACTTACTTCCGCTGTCACAATCCTCACCCCGGATTATCAACACTTTATCTCCGTAAGGTATACGGACGATCTTCTCATCACAAACGATCACCGCGTGATACTTTGCTAACCAGTCCATACCGATGATGACGTCAAAACTACCAAGTTCTACGGGCATTAGGTCGATGTCGAACGGATGACCTAATAATCCTAATGTACAGCCTCTAAGGATAACATTTGTTTCTGAAATTCTTCCATCGACAAGTTCTACGGCATAACTAGTGTCTAGAGTGGACAGTGCAACATCAAGCAAGGCACTACAGGTATACGACACAAAACTCCTATCGGCACCCGAATCGAATAACATAGAAGCATAACAATTATTGAGAAGGAACATACCCGTGATGACATTGGAATCGGGGTTTGATACTCCTCCAATGACATAAGCCTTCGATGTAGCTTCATTGCTTCCAGTCTTATTTCCAGTCTTGTTTCCACGGTTCTGATTTCTCAACTTAGGACAATCCTTCTTAAAATGTCCCGGCCTTCCACACTCATAGCAAACAATACCCGGCTGATTCCCAACTGGGGTTCTTTGAGTGTTTGGGGCAACATCAACCATACAATACCTAGTCATATGACCAACTCTCTTATAGTTTCCACACCTCACAGTACACGACCCTTCATGGTGCAACCTGCACTTGTTGTAGTAGAGGAGAGACCTGATGAGGTGTCATTTTATACACTTTTTCGAGGTCGTTTAACCCTCTAAATCATGTGTTTATACCCAAAATAGGTACTTAATCATTCTTTTTCAGGTATTTAGCATTTGGAGGAAATACACGTGACTTGGGCTCATTTGGAAAAGAAACGGACAAGACTACGAACCTACACCAACATTTCTCAAGGTTATGTTCTCAAAGGCTGGAGACGGCGTCACAAGATACATGTGACGACGTCACAATTCAACCCATGATGGCGTCAGAGATTTGGCGACGGCGTCATAACGTAGCCGACCTAAAGAAACCCTAGAAGATTCTAGATAAAGATGATCATTCGACGTGCGCGCGAAGTACCAGATATTGTTTTGATCATAACTCCTTCATACGAACTCGAATTTTGACGATTCAACAGCTTACGCGTTCAAAATGAGAAAATATACAACCACGCGAAAGATGTCGCTATGACGGTGTCACATGTTATTAGTGACGCCATTAGAAAGGTCGGTTAGGGTTTTGCCTATAAATACAACCTTATAACTTCGTTTTTATCAAGCCTCAAACCCTAAGTCCGATTCTAGGGTTTGGGTAGGTGTTTTTCTAGCAACTTAGAGAGTCTAATTCAATCTATAAACATCTTGTAATGGTTTGATTATCACTTCTATTTTAATTCATGTCTTTAATTCCTTTTGTTAATTATGATTTCTATTCTCTATTAAGTATGCTTGGTTAATTCATCTAGTGTTTGCTTAGATGTTATAATCCCTGAGATTGATTATGTATTTGTGTTAGTTGATGATTATTGATGTTTATTATGCATGTTTGATCGAAGATCCATTCGTTTACATACTATAGTCGATTGATTGATTTGTGATAAACTAGTTTGCATGATTAGGCAACCTTAACGTGTAATCGGTTTATTCTTGGTCATTTAGCAACCTAAAGGCCTTTAAGAGACATGACTTAGCAACCTAAGCATGGACAAGTTAATTGGCGATTTGTGTGTAAGTGTTTGTTAGTTAGTCAAAAGAGCAACCTCTAGGCTAATTAGTGATACTTGGCAACCTAAGGTCACATAGGTCGAATTATGTATGATAAGGGAAATCTTAATGCTTTATGCTTGTGTTTGTGTCCGATTGAGAAACCTCATAGACATTGACCATAGGTGTAGAAGGGCGAGGGGATGTAAATGCTTAACCGAGCCATATTAGTCATAGCCCCCATCAATAATTTATCTAACTAGTTAAGCACAATACATATTCATGATTAGGGAGAATTTCATCTAAGTAAATACGCTTCTCTTTATCATTGTTCCTAGCTTAGTTTAGTTATTATTAGGAGTAGTTATTAGCTTAATCAAAACCTCTCTCAACCCCGATTGTTTACTTGCTTTCTTAAATATAAAAATACCAAAAAGAATCTTCCCTCGATCCCTTAGACTTAAGTGACATACACTTCGAGCCTACCTCACTATTCCCCTAGAGAATGATAAATCCCCTGGACTTACCTATACTACACTACAACGGTTAGGTTCACTGCCTAGGAGGATTGTAAAACTTTTGTGGTTTTGCAAAATTCCGCATCAAGACCCAACATACCCCTTTCTCTCATTACTCCCAGCCGTGTAAGCTCTTGCCACATTCTGGCCTCCAACGTTTTGTCGCTTGAAAGTTGGTTGCTGTCCACGGTTGTCCCTCGGGTTGTTATCAAACCTTCTCTTGTTTTCAGCATTTCTAGCATAACCTTTCAGTTTCTGATCCATTAAATTGTTAGCAACTCGGATCGCATCTTGCAGTCTAGTAGGCTCAGCAGCGATCACATTCCCTTGGATATTATCGGGCAAACCTCCTATGAATCTCTCAACCTTGTCCTCCTCATCGGGGACCATTCTAGTACACAACAGAACCAATTCTTGAAATCTCCTGGTATAAGTAGTCAAGTCATTTCCTTTCACCGTCAAGTTCCATAACTCGGTTTCCATCTTTTGAATTTCGTTCCTCGGATAGTACACTTATGTCATCAACTTCATAAGTTCTGTCCACTTCATGGCATATGCAGCCTCAAACCCAATCACTCTCTTATGCGAGTTCCACCACGTTAAAGCACTGTTCAGTAGCTTGCACGTAGCATACTTTACTAGGTACATTTGTGGGCAATTACTAATATAGAATACCATCTTCATCTTCTCGAACCAACGAGTCAACCCAACAACTCCTTCTGTTCCATTAAAGTTGAGTGGCTGACACTTCAGGAAGTCTTGATATGTGCACTCTCTAGCAACATGCATAAGACCTCTGAAGTTATGACCATTTCCTCCTCCATTCCCATTACTGTTTCCATTATCGTTCCCATTGCCGTTTCCTCCACCATTTCCATTTCCTCCATTTTCTTTCACTCCTCCATTTTTGTTTCCTACTCCATTTCTGTTTCCTACTCCATTTCCGTTTCCTCCTCCATTTCCACCTTCATAGTTATCACCATTTTCGTCTCCCTGCTCACCCCCACTTTCTACAAGGGGTTCAAGGTTTCTGGCAGCGTCGCGAGCTTCCAACGCTTCTGTCACTCGGCGCTCAATTAGTTCGTTAACTGCTTCACGTGTCATCGTCGCTCCTGATCGTGTGTTAGGCATTATCCTACAACATAACAATACACCACACGATGAGATCTTTAGGTAATACGAGATTATTAACGGGGTTCAATAAAAAATAACGAGTTTCATCACATGGAAACACACAATAAAATAGATGCCACAACGTAATAATAATGCAATATGCAACGAGTAGACGAAAATAGCATTAGATTAAGAACATCATAACATAGAATAATAGATATTAGATTTCATATCGCTAAATGCCAACGATTACATCACGGTTTCCAAAAGATAGGATTTATAAATCCTTAATAATACACTACTACTAGATACTATGGACAATCATGAAACTAATCTAAGGATGGTAGCCTAAGTGCCTCCTAGCATAAGCCTCGAGCCAAGCAATCCTCATGCAATCGTAAAATCGAAAACGTTGAATCTGCCACATCTCTCTACGAATATGCAACTCCCTCCGCTGAAGTTGGGAAACTCTCTGATTCGCAACATCCAATGTGCCTCTAAGTCTCATATTATCCTGCTCCAACTCACTGATCCTCTCTGACAGAACAGCACTCTGCTGACCCGTCGCTACGATCTTGTACCCTTGATCCCTCTAAACGCCCTCAATAGCCTAAACTCGGCGAACTGGGATCTCCTCTGTATGTATAACAACCCGTAATTTTCATAAATGTAAATATCCATCTATTAAGTTAGATGATGTACAATCTATCAATTATATATGAACTCACCTTTTTCAGGGAAATTTTTCGCTTTATTACATTACTTACTTTGCCAATATCTCGATGTACAACATTTCTTGCATAACTAAAGTTAACGGGCTCAGGCAACCTACATATGGCAATCCTATCTTCATATATGTCAAGAAATCATCATAATATATCAAGTCAATATCATAATATCATTTTTACAAAGTACATTATTCCTATAATGTACCATTCGCAACGTTATATCAAAACGGGCTTTAAACCATTATCGTATGACTCTAAACCCTAATTCCATGAAGGATTAACATCTAAAGTGAATGCACAAGCTACTAAAGCATATGTACAAGTAATATAACATCTCATTTGAAATATAAAATCTCTTCAAATCAAAGTACAATTCCTTAAAAGCTCAATATACAAGTCATTAAGTATGATCTCCAAAATAGCCGTTTTACCTCCGTTTTCATTCTAATCTCTTCACCACCACTTGTGTACAAGCTACTACATTCAATATACAATGTGTAAACCCTAATTATTCTATTCATAAACTTTCATACATCTTTTTACACTCAAAACCCTAATTCAAAACCCTAAACCCTAAAACCGAGCTAGTTTCTAAACTATGACCCGTTTCTTCATTTTTATCCATTGTAAACCCAAACCAACACTCAATTAAGTTGTAATAACTTAATTTACAACATTCTCAATCATATTCCATCATCATTACATCAATTCACTCCAACTATAAACAAAACAAATCCAAGAAACCCTAATTATGCCCTAATTGTAACATTTGACCCGTTTATTTATTTTCTACCCATTTTAACCCAAACCACCTATCAACTTTTGATTATAATCCTTAATATAAGTCTTAAGATAAGTAACTTATCATTCTTAATCAAATTGAAAACCTTAATTAAGCCCTAATGTACCCGAAATAAAAAAACCTTTGCAAAATGACCCATTTTAACTAATTTTCTTACAACCAAGAACCTCAATGACAAGAACCTTACCTCCCTAGCTGCTTACAAGCACCTCTCTTCAAATATCTTCATCTTATATAGTATAAAATTGATCACATGGTTCCTTGTTTCTCATTTCATAGCCACGGCATCACAAGGACCATCCAACTCACCATAGCTAGTTTCTAGCTTAACCAACACATCTACTAGACCCTCCTCATCATCCTCTAGACCTCCTACATGTCCTAACCAGATCACATAACCTCCCTTGTCCTCCAAGTTCAATTCGCCTATAAATAAAAACCATAACACTTCATTTTTCTTCATCCCCCACTTCCTCCTCTATAACCCTTACATAAGCTCAATTCTTTGCTCTAATAGATCCTAATAGGTCTTAAAAAGGCTCAAGTTTAGAAAAGAAGCAAAAGAAACCAAGAAACGAATCCCCGGAGTCGTTATTCTAGGCGTACGAAGCTAAAAGTCCCGATTCCGACCCATTTCTAAGCTATAAGCTCAATACCAGGTTCTCTAAGCTTATATTTTGTATTCATACCTTTATAATGTTCATATGATCATGCTAAAATCATAATATAAAGCTTTGAACTCAAAAACCTATGTGTTATACCTTTTTGATCCAAAACCGTACACCCGAAACCCTAATTTCATGTTTTTGCTTAATCTATAAGCTAAGCTTGTAAACTATTGTTATAATCTATCCCAATAAGCTTAACTAACATTAAAATAAGTGCTTTGATAAGTCATGAAAGAATTTGAGCTTAAAACCCGCGCGTTTTCATTTTAAAACCCTAATATGACCCGTTTTGCTTCCTAGCTTAACGAATCGTTAATTTAAACTTGCGTTGTGTTAAATCTTCATATTTTAGTTTATTATAACTTATAAATGTCTATTGAAATGTTAAAATAAGCTTGCATGGCAATTTGGACATGTTTTGTAAAAATTATCCATGCAAGGGGTATATATCGTAACTTTCAGAAACTTATAACTAAAAGGACTAAAAGTGTCATTTTATCAAAGTTATAACTACAAGGGTCTATTATGTCACTTTTTAAAGTACAAGGTTTACTTGGTATATCTTTTAAACTTGAGGGACCAAAGTCGTAAAAGTGCAAACTCCAAGGGTATATTCTGCCACTTTTCAAACTCAAGGGTCTAAAATGTAACATTTTGAAAAAGTATAAAAACACATTCAAAACATTACAAGACATAACTTTAATTAACGCTTGACGTGCTTAACATTTCCAGATATTGAATAAAATGCTTAAAACTGCTTATGTTATAACTATTATATCATTCATCATCGATGTGCTTTCAAAAATCATGTCCCGGATTCATATCATACCACAATACTAGGGAGCTTCATATTAAGGAGTTTCATCTTGGTATTACGTTCTGACTGAGTTGTTGGGTTTACGATTTAAAGTGCCCTAGCTCCTCAAACGTTTACTGAATGACTTCTGAATTATGATGGCCCGAACGGTGTTATGATAATTTTAATATCAAAACCGACATCGATGTAAAATCTTACATATTCAATCAAACTAAGACTTGACATATATTACCCCAGGTTGCCCGTGACGAAGCCGTTACTTTCATTTCATATACATTTGCTATCAATTTCCCTATAACTGTTCAGGTGAGTTCATAGCCTCGCATTTCAATCTTTTTATAAACCCGCGAGGGGGATACATGCTATAAACATGAATGCAATTATTTCTGTATGCTATTTCAATTTACTATTGCCTAAGTAACTGCTTTGCCTTTAAGTCCCCATAATCATGAACCGTTAATTACTCTCCGTAGTAAGCGCGAATGATGTGAATAGATCTATTTGGGCTGGACTCCCCGTTGGTGTACCCAGTTACGTGTAACCAATTGCACATCATTAGAAATCACGCGGGTATTTTGGCAAAGGTACCCGCAGGGGCTATAACGTATCACCATACCCTAAGGCTTCGGATTCATGAGCTAATGGCAATAATAAATATGTTTTCAATACTGGGTGTATATCAACGTAACCCAAATATCGCATTTGCATTCAAATTATATTACTTAAACCTATGGATTTCACTCAACCTTTGTGTTGACTTTTTAGCATGTTTTATCTCAGGTAACTAATGGCACGGAGTGGCGAGGACATGAAGATGGAAAAACCGTTATCATTCAAACTTTATTGTATAGATTTTGGGAACCTCTCGTTTGTAAAAACTCTGAAGAAATAATGAATGATAACTTATTTTCAAAAACGACTCTTTTGATTCATTTTCTATGATTATGACTGTTGTACCTTTGAAGTAATACCCTAGATTAGCTTCCGTTGCTATCTGTAAAAATGGGAGTGTTACATCTATACTCCTTCCTTCTTTGGTGCACCCGACTTCTTGGGATAAAGTTCTTTTGTGCAAAGTAAATATGTTCTTATGGATATTGTCTTTGGATCGTTTTCCTCATCGGTTGAATCTCTCATCATGTGGTATGGATATTCAATCGATCTTGTGTCCTTTGTGTAACGGTAATGTGGAATCTTCTTCTCAGATTCTCTTCAAGAGTGACATTGCTTTCGAGCTATGGAGAATGGTTCGTAGTTGGTGTGATATTCCCCTTCCTTCTTTTACGTTTCATGAGCAAATGAGAAATTGGTTATGCTCGTGGCAAGTTTCTAAAGAGAAGACTCATCGTTTGTCTGTTATTTTTGCTTATCTATGTTGGTGGCTTTAGAGGTACCGTAACAACGTCACTTTTTGCCCACATCCGATGCGAAAAAGTGACATTTTTTATAATATTTGTATGTATTCATTTTCTTGGCTTAAATATAGGGGCAATATGTCTTGTAGCTGGGTTGATTGACTAAACACTCCTATGTAATTATCTAGCGCCTTGCTAGTTCTTTCTTTTAAAATAATCATGCCGTTAAAAAAAGTACTCGTGATTATACACAACTAACATCATCACCAATAACTTGCATAGCATCACTTCACGGTTGGTAATTTTATTTCTTTGAAATAAAAACAAAGCCTTAAACACTCAAACGCAAACCTTAAATCACACACTTTTTGCAACAAGAAATTTGCGGAGCTGCTATAAACTACATCATCGCAAGATGACAACCAATTTAATTACTTTCAGATACACACAAAGCCTTACACAGTCCAACAAAAACACCAAATGACACAGTTCGGGCAATACCGAAATCGCGCCGTTTTAAACTATGTTTATCGATCGATCAGCGGATGACCCAATCATTCTCGCAAAGCTAAGATTAAACACTATAGTCTAATTTTGTATTTTACAAAAAGATAAGCAAATCAACCCAAAAAACACAACACCAAAACTTGCAATAACCACATACAAAATAAATATACAAAATCCTAGAAAACTACAACATGAAACAACCATACTTTAAAATTTAAGCATCGAACACAAACACTAACACCTATAACTATACTTTTTACCAACCGCTATGATATGCAAAGCATAATCAGGTCTTCCACTCATCATTTCAACCAGAACCCCTAAAACAGTTCTAACTTTAAACATCGAAATTAAAAAAACTCAAGGATCACAACATGCAACAACTTCGGGTCACGAATCAACAGTTTTAAAAGGCAAAATAAAAAACCCCAATCTAGCACACTATCACTGACGAATAAAGTTAATAAATAAAATGGTATCAATTACATGCATCCTCAAACGATTCTTGTTTTGATCTTCTTGCTCCATGTCTTACAGCTTGGATGTGTGGTGTGCCGATTTATATTTATGTATATGTGTGTGTGTGTGTGTCTGTGTCTGGGTTTGTGTTTCTGTGTGCATTTATTTTATCTCCTCCCGATTGTGTGTAGATAGCAAATACATGAAAACGACGCCGTTTAGTTTAGCTACCAAACTAAACTACATTAGCAAGACCAAAATGACCACGTTTCACCTGTAAACGGCGTCATTTGGTCAAAACCCACTCACAACTGGGCCAGGCCCAATGTTAAATGACATCGTTTTGGCACCCTCAAATGTAATCGTTTGCTTCGCTATTGTATAATATGCTAATGAATGAATATCAATTGAACTTATGGTTATCTACTTACAACTTTCTTTAATTTTTATCAGTAAGTAAGAAGAAGTTGCTAGCTCGCTTGCATATGATTAAAGCAGGCTATTTATACATCCAAATAAGGGGAGATTGTTAGGACAATTCATCCAACACTCTCTGTATACATTTGAACATATAATAGCTTAGGTAGAACATCTAGTCGCTAAGCAAAAACTTAACAAAACTCCTTCTGATTTTTTTAAGGCAAAGAGTCTTCACTTTGTTGCTGATGCAGTTTAAAAAAGTCCAAATAGGGTGTCCAACTCAGTGAGTTTTGATAATACCTCACTAAATGATGTTTGATGTCTAAAATCCCAATATATTCAGAAAAGAACATCAAATATCTTTGAAGTCAAATGCGGGAAAACCTTAAAAGCAAAAGTGGATAAAGCAAGTCTTCAGAGGATTCAGGATCTTTCTAGAGTTGGTAAAAATATGCAACAATTGTCAACATTGTTTTAGAGAAAAATACATCTCTTACCTAAAGTAGAATTACTAAACGCACTCATCACCAAACCATGAAATGCTCAACACGTGTAAAAATTATGCTTTAAGGAAACCGTAATCTTCTGTTATAAAAGAGAATGTTTGTAATAGTATAAATACATCTTTTTCAATTAGTGGATACACATACAAGAGATCATTTACTCCTCAAATCAAACTTGGTAGCAAAGCATTCAGTGAATAAGGAAAAGTTCATACTTAAATACTAACTTTGGTATGTGTTTAAGTTAGAGAGAAGATCACTGAATTGTCATGCAACTGAGATTTGCGCAAACAATCTTTGCATATGCTCCTGACTTGGGGGAATTGCATATAAGAATTTCTAATAAGAATTTAAACTTCTAGAATCTTATTGTGTAAATCATGTTTAAAACTGCACTTTATTTGTTCTTAGAAAACTGTCTTTAACCACATCTATTATCATGAAAAGTGGTTGTATAACTTAGTTCTTACATTACAGACTTAGGATCAAATGAGAAGAATTCTTAAAATAAGAAATATAAGAAATAACTATAACCACACAATAAAGATATTGTTGGGGTTAAAAGATTTATTGATGATCTTAGAGTTATTGTTGCTCAGGTTTGTGTTACTGTTGCTAAGCTAAAGTTAGTGATGTTCATTAACTTTAATGAAAAATATGCTAAGTAGTTAGTGCTGCTAGTATAAAGTTAGTACTGCTAGTGTAAAGTTAGTACTGCTGGTGAAGATTGAAGAAAATATTCTAAGTGGTTACTATTGTTTGTACTCAGTTAATGCTGCAGGTATATAAGTTAGTACTACTAGTGTTAAAAGTTAATGCTACTAGTACAAAGTTACGACTGCTCAAAGATTAAGAATGCTAAAAGAGTTTCTACTGTCAAAGAAAGGATAAAGACAGAAGAAAAGATAAAGATTGTTTGGAAATCAAGATTACTTACGTGATAAGTATTTGATATTTATAGAATAGATCATAGAGAATATTCTAAGTTTTAGGAATATATTGTAAATCGACTAGGACTCCTTGGTGTATAAAAGGAGGTACTAGGGCATAGAGTTTACTATCTAAAATCTAGAAAATATACAAAGTCGTATAGTTCATAGCTTCAAGGTTTTGTAACATTAATACTAGGAGAGTATTCATATTATTTGTAATAATAATATTGGAGCTTTTATTGTTGAATTATATTGTCTTGTGTTACTGTTTCATTAAGAATTCTTTTAATATTAAAGATTATATTCCGCATAATCTTTAATACACTAAATAAAGTTTCTACTTTAGTTGTGTTAGATTTATCTAATATAACCAAACCTTAAACAAGCTTAAAGAATTTGATCTATTAAAGTGGGATACAACAAGAGGTATTCTTACTCCTGGGACAACATGTGGTATCAGAGCTTGTTGCTTTGAGAAACTTTGCTAGAAGATATGTATCAAGAATCTGCACACATGGTGGCTGCATCAAAGGTTCCTATGCTCAAACCGAGTGAGTTTGATTTATGGAGGATGAGGATCGAACAATACATCTAGATGATTGATTATGCATTATGGGAAGTCATAAAGAATGGAAACACTGCACCAAAAACAACAATTATGGAAGGTGTTGAGAAAGTAATACCTCCTACAACTGGTGAAGAGAAGGCTCAGAAAAGATTAGAGGTGAAGGCCAGAAGTACCTTAATGATGGGCGTTCCTAATGAACATCATTTAAAGTTTAACTCAATTAAGGATGCTAAGCTATTGATGGAAGCTGTAGAAAAGAGATTTGGTGGGAATGCAGCTACTAAGAAGACCCAAAGAAATATTTTAAAGCAGCAGTATTAAAACTTCACTGCTCCAAGCTCATAGATGCTTGATTAAACCTTTGATAGGCTTCAAAAGCTTGTGAGTCAGTTGGAGCTTTTGAGAGAAATGATTTCACAAGAAGATGTAAACCAGAAGCTATTAAGGAGCTTGTCATCTAAGTGGAACACACATGCTGTTGTGTGGAGAAATAAATATGAGTTAGAAACAATAAGCGTGGATGACCTCTATAACAACCTAAAGGTGTATGAACCAAAAGTCAAAGGGATGTCTAGCTCAAGTTCAAGCACACAGAACATGGCTTTTGTGTCCTCATCAAATAACAACTCTGGCAGGAGTAATGAAGTAGTTAATACTGCTCAAACAGTTAATACTGCTTATGAAGTTTCTACTGCCAGCACTCAAGTTAATACTGCTAACTTTTCAAATGTTGATAACTTGAGTGATGTTGTTATTTATGCATTCTTGGCTAGTCAACCAAATAGTCCTCAACTTGTTACTAAGGACTTACAACAAATTCATCTAGATGACATTAAAGAGATAGATTTGAGATGGCAAATGGCCATGTTGACTATGAGGGCTAGAAGATTCTTGAAGAATACTGGAAGGAGGCTTACAGTCAATAGCAATGAGAATATTGGCTTTGACAAGTCTAAAGTGGAGTTCTACAACTGCCATAAGAAGGGACACTTTGCTAGGGAATGCAGAGCTCCAAGGAATCAAGACTACAAGAACAAGGAAAGTACTAGAAGGAATATACATGTGGAAACTTCCACTTCCACAGCTTTGGTGTCACGTGATGGTCTTGGTGTGTATGACTAGAGTGATCTGGTAGAGGAAGGACCTATATATGCACTCATGGCTTACTCATCTTCAAGTTCTGACTCAGAGGTATCTAACAAATCAAATTGGTCAAAATCTTTTTTGAAAACTATTGAAACTCTTAAATCTTAATATGATCAACTACATAAAGATTTTAAGAAATTTGAGTTAATGGTTCTAGCTTACAAGACAAGATTAGAGTCAGTAGAAGAGAAACTTGAAGTTTATAAGGCAATGAGTCTATTTATTCACAAGATATAAAGGTCTTAAAATTTAAAATTGAATGTAAAGATATAGCTATCAGAGAGCTCAGGAAGAAGCTAGAAATAGCTCAAAAAGAAAAAGATAGCATTCAATTTAATGTAGATAAATTTGAAAATGCATCTAAAAGTTTAAACAAGCTCATAGAGTGTCAGATTGTTGATAACTACAAGAAAGGCTTAGGCTATAATGCAGTTCCACCTCCCTACACAGGAAACTTCATGCCTCCAACACCTGACTTGTCTTTTACTGGTTTAGATGAGTTTGTTAATAAGCATGTAGTTGAGAACAAAAAATCTGATAAAGAAGTGTCTAAGGTAGTTAGGAAGTATAATGATTCTCTAATTATTGAAGATTGGGTGTCAGATAGTGAGGAAGAAAATGTGTCTCAAACTAAAACTGAGAAGAAAATAGTTAAGCCTAGTATTGCTAAGATAGAGTTTGTCAAACCTAAGCAACAAGAGAAAACTGCTAGGAAAACTGTTAAACAAGTTGTGAAACATAGGCAAAACACTCACAGTCCAAGAGGGAATCAAAATAATTGGAACAATATGATGTCTCAAAAACTAGAAAGCAATTTTGAGATGTTTAATAAGGCCTGTTATGTGTGTGGAAGCTTTGATCATTTGCAAGTTGATTGCAATTACCATCAAAAACAGTTTCAAAAACAAAGGATGGTAAAACCTGTTTGGAACAATGCTCAAAGGGTGAATCATCAAAACTTTGCTAGAAAAACTCACCCCTGTGCTAAAAAGAATATTGTTCCAAGAGTAGTACTAATGAAGTCTGGCTTAGTATCTATTAATACTGCTAGACAAAATATTTCAAAAACAGCAGTATCAGTTAATACTGCTAGACAAGTTAATGCTGCTCACACAAAAACAACAGTGAATGCTGCTAGATCAATGTCACATCTTTCTAAAAAGGCACATTCAACTGTTAAGAGGCTCATTCATAAGAATACATCATTTAAAAACAATAATTTTAGTCAAAGGGTTAATACTGTTAAGGATAAAAATGTTAATACTGTTAGGCCAAAAGCAGTAGTTAATGCTGCTAGGCCAAAAGCAGTAGTTAATGTTGTTCAGGGAAATAATGTTAATGGTACTAACTGTGATATGAGCAGCAGTAATACTAGCAGCATTAAGAAGGCTTTTAATCCCATATAATCCACCCCTAAAAACATGATATTTATCTCCAAAATCATCAAGTTTCTCCATTAAAAGCTTCATAATCACCAGGAGGATGCTTCCAAACAGGGGAGGATTAATGCTATTGATGCAGATAATGATATTACCTTGGTTAGTGTCCAAGATGATGCTGACAAAGAAATGTTTGATGTGGATGCTTTAAATGGTGAAGAGGTGTTTGTTGCTGATAAAGAAGTAAATAATGAAGTTAGTGTTGTTGAGGAAGTAGCTCAAGTTAATGTGTGTGGAAGCTTTGATCATTTGCAAGTTGATTGCAATTACCTTCAAAAACAGTTTCAAATCAAAGATTGTAAAAACCAGTTTGGAACAATGGGCTCAAAGGGTGAATCATCAAACTTTGCTAAAAATAACACACCCCTGCGCTAAAAACGAACATGGTTCTAAGAGTAGTACTAATGAAGTCTGGCTTAGTATCAATTAATGTTGCTCACTCAAAAACAACAGTGAATGCTGCTAGACCAATGTCACATCTTTCTAAAACAGCACATTTAACTGTTAAGAGGCCCATTCATAAGAACACAATATTTATAAACAGTAATATTAATCAAAGGGTTAATACTATTAAGGGAAATAATGTTAAATAGTGTTAAGCGCCTCATCTTGTTGGTGTTTATAAACCACAGACTAAAGTTTTTTTAGACCGATGTTTCTAAACACAACAGTGCATCAATTACCCTAAAAAAGTTTGATTATATTGATGAATCCAGGAAGCAACCAGTCAGTGAGGCCATTGGTGTCCCCAAAAGAAACTGAATTTTCTTACCCATGAATAGCACGGGCAAATCCACAAATTGTATTTACAGGATCAAGGAGTGATGATAGTAGATGCTCAAGGCATAAAACAGGGAACAAGACCTATCATATAAGACTATTGAAGAATAGATGGAGATAATTGCTTTTGGAGGGAACCCAAAGAAGGAAAAATCATAGGAAAAGTACCATTAAAACATTTAAATCTAGAATTTTTGAAATGTGTAAAAAAATTTGTGAGAGAGTTAAATTTATTCTCTTTAGTGTCTACAAATGTGTGATAAAAATAATAGTGTTTCTTATTAAAGACACTAAAGAATGTATTGTTTATATCTTCAAATTTAACTTATGTTGATGAAAGTCAAGTTACTTAGAGATCTTAGAAAGAACGAAAATATGTATATTGTAGATTTAAAGAACGATAGTTCCTAAAGAGGTTAACTTGCCTTTTGCAAAAGGCCCACCATACTGATGAAGTCAAACTATTGGCATAGAATGCATGTCACTTAAATTTTAACACCTATGAATAAATTAATTAAAGGTAAATCGTAATAGGGTTTACCTTCCAGAGACTTTTGAAAATGGATCAACATGTGTTGCTGTCAAAAGGGAAAGCAGCACAGAGCCTCTTATAAGTCCAAAACTGAGAACTCAATCAGTCTTCCTTTACATTCGTTGCATATGGACTTGTTTGGTCCAACATTTGTAAAAAGCCTTATGATGAAAATGTATTGCCTAGTTGTCATAGATGATTACAGTAGGTTTATATGGGTTTTCTTTCTAGCTACTAAAATAAGACAGTGCTATTCTTAAGTCCTTAAAACTGGAATAGAAAATCTAGTAGATCAAAGTTAAGGTGAATAGATTGTGATAATGGAACTGAGTTCAAAAATAAAGAAATGAATCAGTTTTGTGAAATAAAGGGTATTTTGAGACAATTTAGTGTAGCTAGAACTCCTCAACAAAATGGAGTTGCTGAGAGGAGGAATATGACACTAATTGAGGCTACTAGGACTATGCTAGTTGATTCTAAGTTGCTAACTATTTTTTGGGCTGAAGCAGTTAATACTGCTTGCTATGTGAAAAATAGAGTGTTAGTATTTAAGCCTCATAACAAGACCCCATATGAAATTTTCATGGTAGAACACCAACTTTAAGTTTTAAGAGACCATTTGGGTGTCCTGTTACCATTCTCAATACCATATATCATTTAGGCAAATTTGATAGCAAGGCTGATGAAGGTTTCTTTGTTGGATACTCTTTGAATAGTAAAGCCTTTAGAGTATTCAATAGTAGAACAAGGATATTGGAAGAAAACTTGCATATTAGGTTTAGTGAGAATACACCTAATGTTATAGGTAGTAGACCAGACTGGCTATTTGATATTGATGCACTAACAAGAACAATGAATTATTAGCTAATTGTTATAGGTACACAGTCTAATAGTTTTGCAGGTACAAAAGCAAGTGATAATGCAGGTCAAGCTAGAAAGGAGACATAACCTATCAAAGATAACATTTTGCTACCATTATGGACTGCTGATCTACCATATTCCTAAGATCCAAAGAGTTCTCATGATGATGGATCCAAATCTTCAAGTGATGATGGAAAGAAGGTTGATGAAGATCCAAGAAAAGATAGTGAATGTAATGATCAAGAGAAGGAAGACAATGTTAACAGCACTAACAATGTTAATGCTGCTAGCACAAATGAAGTTAATGATGTTAGTGGAAAAACAAGCAGTGAACTTCTATTTGATCCAAATATGCCTGCTTTGGAAGATTATAGCATATTTGACTTCTCAAGAAATAATGAAGATGATGGTGCAGAGGCTGACATGAACAATTTGGATACAACAATCCAAGTCAGTCCTAATCCAACTATAAGAATTCATAAAGATCATCCTCTTGATCAAGTGATTGGAGATTTTCAATCAGCAACACAAACAAGAAAGATGTCAAAGAATTTGAAGGAACATAGGTTTGTTAGTGTTGGATCGTTTATTGAATAAATCTTAACCTTTAGCTTGCAAAGGGTTTGTTCCTTTAGATAATTCTAAAGCAACAATAATGAAACATTGATTTGAACACTATTGATTATGCAGAAACTAATCAATAATGCTAAGAAGAACAATATTAAGAATCACAAAAGAACTTTATATTATCACTTGAATCTGCCTAGGTTACAGATTACAATGACTATGATTGCTAATAGATCTCTATTGATCTGTGTAGAACTATATCTATTAACTATGCCTAGGGTTCCTTTTATAGACTAAGGAAACCCTAATGGGCTTTAATCATGGGATGTTCTCATGTTTTAGGAACCAAGACTTATTTTTCTTACTAACTCAAATAGTGACTTGACCAACTATCCCTAGAATTCTTCTAAGTGTTCTTTGACTAGTCAATAGGGTATATAATGCCTAAACTAGAAGATAGAACACATACACTCTCATTTCCAAAGTGAAAACAAAACAAACTCTCTCATTTGTCTCTCTAATAGCCCACGGCTCCAAACCAACAACATAAACCATCCATATAAATTTTATTTACCACATTTCCAAGTGTTCCTACATCATATCTAAGATAACCTAAGGTGTTTAGAAGGTTTGATTTAAGGTTTACAAGTGTTAAAGCAAGAAGGTTCAACATTAGGCTTTTTGGTGAAATTAGGGTTTTTAAGGTGTTGAAAGCTAGGGTTTGTTTGCTAAACAAGGGTTTAGATCATATTTTTTATCATCCTACATCATATTAAGGTTACCTAAAAACCTTAATCTCTTTACTTTTGTGATTTTATGCATATATGATGTTTATGTAGTAATCACCATCTAAGGACTTATTTACTTGTAAAAATGGATTTTTACACTTTTTTATGGTATGGTAAACTTTTACATATAATATATGAATGCTAATATCATGTTATAATAGATGTATAAGCATTGTACATGTGTGGTTTATAAATAAAAATTATATATAAACAAGTTACATAAAAAGTATACTTACATAAAGTTATGGACAAATGAGTATGTAAACTTATAGATCTTGTGATTCTTGGACAATATTTGAAGTAATCATGGACTGAGGACCCTAGGTGTGAAAGGCATGTGATATTAAGGGTTGAAATGGACTTGTAACAAAGTGGTGAAACTAAAAAGTTATAAAAATAACATTTAAACACATTTTAACAAAAACATCAAAAGTTTCTGTTTTAATTAAAAAAATAACATATTTATTTTATATTTTTATAAAATACATGTTACAAGGATCGTAGGCATATAAAGAACTCAAAAAACCAAGCTATAACGAAGAAGTTATGCTATTTGCAAGTTTATATAATTATATATACAAAAAGTGATCTTATAAAAGTAATTTTATAAAATTTAGTTACTATTCATACCAGATACTTTTTGAAAAATATCATATCTAGATAGAATTTTTAATTACGAAGACGTGCTCGAAAGAATCACTAAAATCAGGGTTAAAACGAATAAGATATGACTTTTACGAACCTAATCGATGATTTTGATGTCATATACCTGAAAGATGATTTTACTAACCTAATCGATGATTTTGATATTATTTACCTGAAAGATTATTTTTCGAACCTAATTGATGATTTATATATCATTTACCTGAAGGATGATTTTATAAGCCTAATCGATGATCTTCATATTATTATTTTTTTATTTTTTTATACAAACACTTAGACACTCATTTAACAAAAATGATTTAAATAGCATTTTGAGTTTTATAAATTAAACAAAGACAATTAGATGGTGATGTAGCTATATGGAATTATATACAGTATTAGTTATTCAAAGTACTTAGTACTCACACAACCTATAATTAATTAGGTTGCATTCGGACGTTTGCGTGACGCATTTTTAGTTTGTGATTTACATTATCGATTTACTCACTCAAGGTGAGTTCATAGCCCTACGCTTTACATTTATAATGATTTACAAGTTTTGGGGTGAGAAACATATGCATGTTTTATAAATTGGACGCAAGTGGACATTTTACATTACGATTACTTGTTTGCCTAAGTAGCGATAACCCTCTGAGCCCATTATCATGAACTGTCAATTACTTGTTATGAGCGCGAATGTTATAAATAGATCTATTTGGGATTGACATCCCTGTTCGGGTGCGTCATGCTCACTGTGCTTGTATGCAAGACAATAAACGTATACCATGTCGGATTTGGGATGTTGCGGGTTAGAACATCATCACGGGCAATGTTGGCAATTTATATTGCAATTCCTACATGTCGAGCTTCAGTGTCATGAGCTTAGGGAAACGTAATTACATTTTATGATGTTTGCATCTGTTGCATTATCATGGGGAAATCTTGCGGTCCTACATTATACATTTTACAAACCTATGAATTCACCAACATTATTGTTGACGTTTTAAAGCAAGGTTTTTCAGGAGGTCAATAAGGCATGAGGTACAAGGGATACATTGGTGGTTATGTTTTGGATGGCATATGCATAAACATTTGGTTGCATTACATTTTGGGAAACAATTGTTATGGACTAGAATCTTTGTAATTTGTATTTTGAACAACTGAAGCTTCGGGCTTTTGTAACAAATACTTTGCAAAATCCAATGTATCGGTTTTAAATGACTTTTTGGTCGTTCTTATATATATCTTGTGTTATTGATCTATGAAGTACCACCCCAGACCCATATTCCGTTGCGATCCATTTTGGGGGTGTTACAACATTATTGATTCATATTGTTTATTGGTTGAACATCCAACTCGAATCTAAGAATTTTGAAAGCAAACTTTTAAAACATAAAACGAACCTATAAACTATTCAACCCCCCCTTCTAGTTTCCACAATTGGTATCAGAAGCCAAGGTCACTCAAGATTTTTAAAATATACTGTATTTTAAATCTTGGATCGATCTATGGATTCTGACAAATATCTAGAAGGGCAATCCATGCAAAGACCACCACTTTTTGAAAGTGACAGTTTTATTTATTGGAAAAATAGATTCGAGACAT
>BQNB010024740.1:1372-52485 GCA_026074375.1 Tanacetum coccineum
GAAAGTTTTATTTTAAAAACTTTTTAAGAAAAAAAATAGTAAAAAAAAACTAACTGTTAAAAAAAAAATATTCATAAAAAAACATACCGATGACTCTGACAGTGCGAGAGGGTATTTCGATGAAAAAAAAGGGAAATTTTATTTTAAAAATTTTTTGAGAAAAAAAAAGGACGGGACGCTTAGCGGAGCGCGAGGTTTGAGGAAACTTAAAGGTTTATTCATAAAAAAACAGACCGATGACTCAAACAGCGCGAGAGGGTATTCCGAGAAAAAAAAAGTAAAGTTTTATTTTAAAAAGTTTTTGAGAAAAAAAAAGGTTAAAAAAAAGGTCAAAAAAAAGGTCAATGTAAAGAAAAAAAAAAAGCCTCACTAAATGTCGGGTCAAAAAAATTAAATGCAACCCGATTCCTTTTGGGTCGGGCGTCTGCCTTTTGTAATATATATATAATTTGTAAGGTTTTAAAAAGAAACTTATGAAATTGCCGACACAAGTCATGACTTATTTAAATATATATCTAGTAAGGGTTTTTGCACCACAAGACCACTATACTTTCTTAAAATATTCATATAGGTTACTATACAATTTTTCAATTCATTTAAGTCACTATACTAATGTTTAGTTATAAAATAGTCATTAAGCTTTTAAAACCAAAATATTAAGCCACTCATGTGACATGTCATCACCATCTCAACACTAAATTGTTTCCATGTCAGCATCATCTCCGTCTGTGTCATCGCTGCAACTGGAAGTAAGAAACTTGTCGGACACTCACTAGAAAAAAGTCGGTGTTTACTTCGGCAAGGCGGAGCCTGATGGAATCTTTGATGTAACTGGATGAACAACTAAAAATGTTGCTGCAACATATGAAGAATGTTGGTTGTGGTACGATGGCTATCGGTGTGTAACAGTTACAAGTTGAAGCAAGATGGTGTTCCTTTGCAAACATGGTTACAAGTTGAAGCAAATGACGGTGTTGTAAAAAATGAAAAGATTACGAGAATATGAAGAAACATGTTTGAAATGAATATAATGAAGATGGAACCTTTGATGTTTACTTGGTTTAATATTTGGGCGAAATACCGAGAAACATGCAAGTGTATCAATTTTTGTTCAAAGAATTAACTGGATGATTGCATTCTTTGTTGTATATTAATGGCATTTCTTGGGAGTGTATCATTTTTTTTGTCACCGCGATCCCAAAGGAAACGAATCGCGACTTTGATATAAATATAATCCTACACGAACCATCTCATTTTCCAGACAGACGAACACACAAAAATCTCTTTTTTTTATACAGATGAGGGTTCTGTATATATAGTGGACGGTGCATCTCACTCATCTTCCCATCTCTCATCTTCCTTCAATAGTTGAGGTCAATGGAGCTTTGCTTAACTTGTTAACCATGTTGCAAAGGAAATCACCATATTTGCTTAACTTGTAACCGTTAAACCGATAGCCATCGTACCCAACCAACATTCTTCATAGTATTTGCAGTAAGCTTTTTAGTTGTTGTTAAGTGTCCAGATTTACAACAAAGATTTCATCAGGATCCGCCTTGCCGAGTAAACACCTAACCCCCTTTTTTTTTTTCTTGTGGGTCTCCAGACAAGTTTCGCTTACTTCCAGTTGCAGCGATGACACCTACGGAGATTCATGCTGGAAACCGGAACCATATTAGTGTTGAGTTGCGTGATGATATGTCACATGAGTGGCTTAAATGTTTTGGTTTTAAAAGCTTAATGACTATTTTATAACTAAACATATGTATAGTGACTTAAATAAATAAAAAAATTGTATAGTGACCTATATGAATATTTTAAGAAAGTATAGTGGTCTTGTGGTGCAAAACCCGTATCTAGTAAATAAAAATATCTATAATTTTCTTCACCTAAGCTAGCAAGCATTTATATTAATAGCATGATACCCGTGCAAAGCAATGGTGTAGGGGGCATTAAAAATCAAAAGACTAAAAATATATCAAAATTGATATTGAATTAAAGAGCACAAAATTTTAGAAAATATAATGAAATTAGATCATAAAAAAAATAAATAGATAAAAAGATATTTCAATTTAAAAGTAAATATGGTTTTTTATTTAACAAGTGATACATGTCACTGATTCCTTAAAATGAGATGAATGGTCAAGATTGCACATCCTTATATTTTCGTAATAAGTACGTTTAAAAGTATAAAATTTTTAACTTTCTACAAATAAAATATCCTAAATGTCTTATCTATGCTACTTTATAAAGCATTTAGCCCATCTATTTTTAGAAGTCTTAAAAAATTAAGTAAAAAATATTACTTTATTGGGAAAGATGTAAAACCATTAGAAAATGTTCATCATACATATTTAAAAGCCTTTAAAATCCTTTAATAGCCAAAACTTGTAACAGTCCAAAATATGTAACAACTAATTAAATGGAGAAGTTGTAACGGCCCATATATGTTTTTTAATACAATCAACTTGTAACTGCTAACATTGATATTGTTATCAATTCAGTCAATTTGTAACTGCTGCATTCATCTGGTCCATTTGTAACGGTCCATTAAACATCATTTAAGTGTAAACCACAAACTCAAATACGAGTATAAAAACCTAACACACTAACAAAATTCATTACACCATTTTCATCTCTTTTAAAAACACAAACACCTTTCTCTATCCTTCTTCAAACCACCAAATTCCGCGGTCTCACAAATCAGATTTTGCCGCCACTATCGTTTAGTTCTGCCGCCACCTTTGGCAACATCATGTGTCGTCAGTCACTACTGCTGCCATTGTCTCTGCTGTCTGCCAAGCTAATGATCATGGCTTTGGAGGAATACGGGTACCAAAGCAGAAGAGGAATACGGGTACCAAAGAAATGGAGGTCTTCTTATTCTGGTGACGTCATTTTTTTAAAAAAGGTGATGAAGGCTTTTGAGATGAATGAAGAGGGTTTAAGATGTTTAATTTGGATAATTTTGTTAAAATGTTTGATGACATCATGGTTAATTGTTGCAAGAATGATTTCAAAAAATGTTGAGGGCTTACATCGTTGATGTCAAATGCTAAGGTTTGATGGATTTGGATTTTTTTTAAGGGATATAGTCTTATGAATTAATGATTGATCTGCAAAGCATCCGTAATCCTGAATCTATTAACTTTTGATGAAGTGACTGAGATTTTTAGTTAGTTTTTTTTATCATGTTATGTTAGTGATTTGGTGATTGTAGTTTTGAATTGGTGATCGATGATGATGATGATAACCTGTTTGGGGTTTTATTTTATCGAATTGTTAGACTTTTAGTATTTGATTTGTGATTATTGGGGTGTTTGGAATTGTTCAATTTACTTAACTACTACTTACGTTCTACAATAATTTTCTTTTTTTTTCTTTTTATTATGTAGTGATTGTTCACTGTTAAAAATAATTATTGAATTTGTCCAAGTTTATCATTTCCAAATCTTAAAAAAAGAATAAGCAATATCATTAAAAACGTGTAACCGCTTAAACCATCATTGTAACGGCCTCCAATAATTATTAAAAACGTGTAACCGCTTAAAATCATTACTATCAATAATGATTATTAAAAATGTGTAACCGCATCCATAATATAAATCCACACAAACCATTTCATATCTCCCACACACAAATGTTTTTTGTTACAGCAAAAATAGTCTCTCAATATACCCTCACTTTCACTCCTCAACTCTTACTGGTACTTACTGCAGAGATTCTTTATTTTTTCGTTAGAAAAACGCTTAGCCGGATAACATTTGCTCGCCGCAAAATATAGTCACAGGGTACCCGCCGCCGCATTGCGCGGGTACCCGGCTAGTCTTATAAAACAAATTGGAATCTCTCTCCTCATTAATTTTTTTAAGTAATCCAAGTTTTTATGCATAGTGTACAAGCTTTAATGCATACAACAAATAAACAAAATATATTAAATACACTCTTTAATGAAAATAAGATACAAACAAAGAAACATAGTGTACAACTTTTTAATACACAATTAACACTCTTATTAAAACACCCCCATTATTTAAAAATACAAATATTCATGCAATATGTACAATTAGCCAATGCACAAACACTCACTTACTGGTTAACAAATTTAAGGGCCCGTTTGGTTTGTACATGGGTTTAAGATTAGGATTTGGATTTGGATTTGAATTTGAATTTAAGTTTGGGTTTAAGTTTAGTATAGTTTTTGAATTAAATGAGAAGAGATAAAAAATATATAAAATTACTAAAAAATTAAAGTTTAAAAACATTATTATGGTAAAATTTAAATAAAACAATTTATGATTGGTTGATTCAAAATTAGACCCACATAAAATGAGAGTGTATAAAAAAGTTGGCAAGGGTAGTGGGATTCCTAAAAAAAAAATTGGTATTCATCCCCATTTAAGGGGCCCACACAAACATACCAAACAACATTTCTTTACCATCAACCCCAAATCCCACTCCTATCCCCTCAAACCAAACGGGCCCTAATATTATTATTAAAACACCCCTTAATCCATTATACACAATAATTAATGTTATTTTTAAAACACCCCTAAAATGAAAAGTACATGTCATTATATACACTGTACTAACTAATAAAACACACAAAGCTTCATACAATTTATATGTTGATACATATAGTTTAAAAACTGGATCGGACCAACGAGTTCAACCAGGAACATGGAACATGAGTGGTCACCGGTTCGGCTAGCAAATAAAAGCCGTCCAAAAACGAACCGAATAAAACCGGTCAAAACCTATAAAAATGAGTGAACCGGGTCTGAATGGGATCATTTTATTTTTGTTTTTCTCTGGTTAATCACAGGGTACCCGCCGCCGCATCGCGCGGGTACCCTGCTAGTAGTAACTAAATGGACTAATAAAAAGCAATTAAATTTTATTAGCATATATAAGTAACTAATCACCCATAAACCATATCATTGAATACCAATCTCTTTTGTTCTAACATCCCAACAGAAATACTTGCGAATAAAGCACATACCCAAGTGGTACAACACAGCCTCGATCCTCGTAAGAAAGCACCGAAACAACCTAGTCTGAACATGCATTTTCAACCCAGCAATCTCTATTGCTCTTTTGGCCAAACATTCCATCACACCCCCATTTCATAAATACTTATCCATTGGTGCCACACATAATTTTCACATGCAACATATAAACTTCCAATTTAACCCCATGTACGTGCAAGTATCTATATCACCATTTACCTCGACCAAATGAATCTTATCACAAATCTTCTATTAATATTTCGATAGATTCATTAATCAGAGTATATATTACTTTGTTTGAATGTATCATGGAAGCTTCATGGCGACAAACTTAGTGAATCTAGTTGTTGCCAATTTGTCATGAACGTACGGATCAATTTGCACTTTCTAAACAGGCGCACACCGATAACTAATTGCACCTTTCCCTCTCCCCATTCTCACTTCATTCGGTTTTGACTTTCCCACCTTTAGCACCACCTCTCCTAACATTTAACTGTAATGCCTTGCGACCTGCTTTGATTTGTCTAGATGTTATATGTGCTGGTTCTGATGCTTGTAACATGTATTTACCGAAACATATGTTGTTGCCTCCGTCGCGTATTCCTACGACATGTCCTTTATGGTGTTTAATTCTTTGTTCTTCTTCCTGTTACTATCAAAAAGACATGAACACATAGCTTATTAAGTTAAATAACAGTAAAGTTAGTAAGATGTGGACCTTGATTTCGGTAGCAGAAGATTCATAAACTTCAACTACTTTAGTTTGGAGTTCAGTTTTCTTCTCATCAACTTCTTTGGTGTATCCTTCTTGCATGACCATGTATATATTAGTCAACATTGAAAGTCAAGTCAACACTCAAACATTCAAGTCAAGTCAAGACATTTATTAGTCAAGACATTTATTATTCATTAATTTGTATTGGGTCTAAGCCCATGGTAATCATTCCAGAATGTTCTCTTGTATCCTATATATATGATAGTTGTTATCAATAATAATGGAAAATCAAATTAGCCTTCAATATGGTAATCAGAGCAAAAACCTATCCTCTCCTAATTTCTCTCTAAAAAGTCGACCCTCTCCCTAAGTTCTCTCTATATCTCTCGACTACTGTAATCTAAAATCATCACCGATTGTATTTCAATATGTTCACATGTACCCTAGCCCAATATGTGGCCTACAAGACTAATGTTGCTCAACAGTTTACACTACAAAAGTATTACAGATTGCCGCATCCTGGTCAAGGTATACTCGGTCCTGCTCCGGCTATTTATGCATCCCAACCTACTCCTTTACCAAGTGCATTTAGCACTATGCCGTTACAAGACCTGACTTGGCACATGGATACAGGGGCCTCTTCTCATTTAAATTTTAATGCAAGTAATTTAAGTACCAATTTTGATAAATGCTTATTTCTATCTGTTCACGTTGGTGATGGCAAGTCTATTCCCGTCACCAACACAGGCCATAGCATTATTCCTTCCCATCATCGCCCACTTCATCTTCATAATGTTCTCATAACCCCCAATATAATTAAAAATCTCATTTTTGTTCGTCAGTTCACTAGGGACAATAATTGTACTATTGAAATTTGACCGCCTAGGTTTTTTCTTGTTGAAGTATTACTTACTCGCATATCTCCTTGATGTGACAGCTCGAGCGATCTCAATCCCAATTACCAATGCCATCGAATCTCCCGATTGCTTTTTCTCTAGAAGACAATGCCGATCCATGTGGCATCAACTCCTCGGACATCCGGTGATCAAGTGCTACGTTTGCTTGCTCTGTCATTTTTATTTTATGTAAATAAAGGAAAAATCTTCACATATTATGTCACGCTTGCCAACATTGTGCAACACATGTGAAAGCTTCCCTTTCATAGTTTCAGATTCTATTGTCGAACATTGTTTTGATATTATTCATTCTGATTTATGGACATCTCCCATTGTTAGTTCTAGTGGTTTTAAATATTATGTCTTATTTCTTGATCATTTCTCTCATTTTCTATGGATTTATCCTCTTCGTTCTAAATCTGACATGTTTGATAAATTTTTATGTTAAAAATCAATTTAAATGTGAAATTAAAAACTTCCAATGTGATCATGGCGGTGAGTTCGATAATAACCGACTCCACACCCTTTTTGCCAAAAATGGCATCCAATTTAGATTCTCTTGCCCAAAAACCTCCCAACAAAATGGCAAGGCGGAGCGAATGATACGAACAATTAATAATACCATTCGTACTCTTCTCTTTCAAGCACACCTCCCCCTACCTTTTGGGTCGAAGCCCTCCATATGGCCACCATATTCCCAAACCTTTAAACATCTACCGCAATCCTAACGATATAACCTTTCACAGCCTTTTTACAGACAAACCACCCAATTACTCGCACCTTCGCATCTTTGGGTGTCTATGCTACCCTCATCTCCACTCACCTCATAAACTTGCCCCGCGTGCCACACCATGTATCTTTTTAGGCTATCCCGCCTATCATCGTGGTTTTTGTTGCCTTAACCTCGAGACAAACAAAATTATTCTCTCCCGACACGTCACCTTTGACGAAACACAATTCCCTTACAAATCTATGACACCTTCCTCGCTACCTTCTTACACCTTCCTCGATACTCAACGTTCACCCCTCCTCACTTCTCTTGCATCCAAACTTCCTAATCCTTCCACAAACATCCTACACCAAACGAGAATCCCAACTGAACCACAAGTTACCATGATTCCAAACCCAAAGTCCTCCCACACTGCCCAAATTCAGCAGTCCCAACTTTCCTCCAACCAACAAGCTCCACAGAGTCAACTGATACCAAACAACATTCAAACCCAAACCAAAAACAATCCTCTGCCACCACCCATATTCGATCCAACAAATCCACAAACCAATACCAACCCAGTTAATGAACCACCCCCACTCATCCCATGATCACACGGTCTCAATCGGGTATTGTCAAACCCATCAGAACGTCTTTCTCTTCCACACTTCATTCTCTCTCCTATTCCCAAACTCATCCGTTTTATTTGCTCTAAAAGACCTAAATTGGGTGTAATTCACATGTATGATGAGTATAATGCGATAGTTAAAAATGGTTACCTGGATTCTTCTGTCCAAGGCCGTCTGATGGTTTAACTTGTTAGATCACTATGTGGTTATTTAAGCATAAATTTCATGTTGACGGTACTTTGAGTCTGTATAAAAGGCTCGATTTGTTGTCTAACGGTATAATCAGTCATACACAGTGTTTGACTTGGAACGAACATTTAGTCCTGTTGTTAAGCCGCCAACCATTTGCAACCGTTCTTACCTTGCTATTCTCGACAGTTGCCTAATCACCAACTTGATGTTAAGAATGCCTTTCTTATGGTGATTTATCTGAGACAGTGTATATGCATCAGCCCCCTAGTTTTGTTGACTCTCGTTATCCTAATCATGTATGTCTTTTGTGCAGAGGTTATTTGTATGATTAAAACAGGGCCTCCTTCGTGCTTTGGTTCCAGCGATTGTAGGTTTATGCCACTCGGGCTAGTTTTTTCTCCTAGTCGGTGTGATTCTTCATTGTTTATATATACACAGGGTTCTCAGGTTGCGATCATTTTATTTCTTATATAATTGGACGATATTATACTCTACAAGCTTCTTCTCTAAGTTCTACTTTAGCAATTATAGACCTTTGCATAAAGGAGTTTGATATGACTGATCTCGGGCACTTATTATTTTCTTGGCATCTCTGCTGTTCGTCATCCTACATGGTTATTTTTGTCTTAGAAGAAGTATGCTCGTCAGCTTCTTGAGCGAGCTCATATGGTTAATTGTAACCCGTCTCGGACACCAATTGACACTGACTCCAAATTAGTCTGTACAGGATGGCGTTCCTATTCAGATCCACTTTATACCGCTAGTTCTTGCAGGGGGGCTCCAGTATCATTACCTTTACTGCGCCACCAGAATTTTTTCCTATGCAGTTCAAACAGTTTTTGCCTCTATATGCATATCCGAGGGAGCCGCACTTTTTGCTGCTCTCACAAACATACTTGTGCTTATGATCATGGGGAGGGAACCCTGGAGCTGGTCTTTCAGTTATATGCTACCCCCGCTACTATTACATCTTTAGTTTAGGATACAACTGATGCCTGATTTCAGTTTGCCCTTCCACCAGCCAGGTCTACTTCCAGTTATTGTGTGTTTCTAGATGATAACCTTTTGTCTTGTCATGCTAAACGACAACAACAACAATCCATCCCATCGCTCTAGTGCTGAAGCAGAAAAAAAACCAGGGTGTTGCTAATGTTGTTGCAAAAACTGCATGGATTCGTAATCTCCTTCGTGAGTTACACTCTCCACTTTTGCCCTATCTATCACTATGGTTTACTGATATAACGTTAGTGCATTTATATTTCAGAAGCCAACCCATTTCAAACACAACGCACCAAAACGTATTGAGATTGATATAACCACTTTGTTCATGATATGGTTAAAGCTGGTCATGTTCGGGTTCTTCATGTTCCATCTCGTTTGCTGATATCTTCACCAAAGGTCTTCCCTCAGCTTTGTTTGAAGATTTTCGCTCCAGTTTGAGCGTACGGCCTCCTCCCGCTCCAACTGCGGGGGCGTATTAGTCAACATTGAAAGTCAAGTCAACATTCAAACATTCAAGTCAAGTCAAGACATTTATTATTCATTAATTTGTATTGGGCCTAAGCCCATGGTAATCATTCCAGAATGTTCTCTTGTATCCTATATATAGGATAGTTGTTATCAATAATAATGGGAAATCAAATTAGCCTTCAATAGTATATGAATATGTACATAAGAATATGGTAATAAGTTTTAGAAAATAAAGAAATATATGAGAAGGTTAAATAACTTGTTAAACTTATATAGTTAAGATATCGACATTAGCATCATCAAATGTTTTTTATAGTTAAGATAACCTCTTGGTGGATGTTGGTTGCCCCTGCCCGTATCATAACCTCTTGGACCACTGCAAGTTTGGTCATATGGTCTCCGATTTGGTGTATCAAAGAACATATTTATACTAATGTTTTGGTAACTTACAAATATGAAAAGACTAATTGATATGTATTCTTTTTGGTTGTAAATGAAAGATGGTTTGTATCCTTGAAACATTGATTACCACTATAAACCTAATCGTTGGTACAATTTCAAAAGAGAGATTTACAAACCTTTAATCCTTCCACCTTAAATTAAGGAGCTCAATCTTTTAGTATAATAGATAAATAAGAAAGACAATGCACGATAACAAACTAATTAGCATCATCGATATTAAATTCTTTAATAATTAACCACCCAAAAGCATGCATGTAAACACATAGCAATAATTAATTCATTAGAGACTAAGATCCAAATTAATCTAGTCACTATTCGATTGATCATGACGCTAGTGGCAGATTAAAAAGTAAGTAACGATTACAATTGCATCTAACATATAACTATTAGACGGTTCAATAGGAGCAGATATAAACAATGCTAATTAACTTTTAACATGCAGTAGATATATGTTTTCTCCTATCTTGTACCTCGCCTCTAGTCGTACCATCCATCTTATTTAAAGTCTGGTCATTTCACATGGTTCATTGCCAAAAAGGTCGGATCTTGGGTTAGTCAAACCCTTCATGTCTGATAATATCTGAGGTCTGACCGTACGCAAAAATGGGAAGGAGACTACTAAGATTAGATGGTACAAATAACATTTTATACGGGTGTCCTATTTCTCAGATAGTCATATTACAAGTAGGCAGACAATCATATTTATAATATTAACACGTTAAACACATTTTAACAATTATGTGTCGAGTAATTTTCTATCATAATCATATTATTATTAGTTTAATATCACATAATACAAAATATAAGCACTTAATAACTTTAAGAAGTAGCACATAAAATTCATAATAGTTTTAAATCATTCACTTAAACTATAATTACACGTTTTCATTTAAAATCTAATTTCAACATGCAAACAATGTATTTATGCTATTCATATAATTTAAACAATTAATCTCATTAAAACAATTGTATACTCATAACATAAACCATTCATACATGCATATATGTATTATTATATGATCATAACAATTCGAATATCATTTAAACATAATCAAACATTATTATAAATAATATCTCATAAAATACATATACACATATCAAACATGCAATTAGCAATTTATCATGCAAGTACCTTAAACATTCCAAATTGCAAAAAATCATATTGGACAAATTCAGGTTTAGAGTAATAGAAATAAATCTACGCTCCCACTTAAAATAAAACTCTTATTTATTTAAGTATTGCATGTAATATATATGATAAGTATTAAACAATTTAATATAATTAAACAAAGTATTTATTTAATTTTTTAATTATTTAATTAATTTGAAATACATAAATAAAATAAAATGAAACATTTAAATTATAAACTACCAATTTCCATTAATTAAAATTAACAATCAAATAAGATTACATATATGTTTCAAAAACAACCTTAGGGTTACATAAACTCCTAATCAAGCCCTATAACTTAAAACAATTCTCAAAACTCAAAATTACGGTTTCTAAAACCCTAATTAAACCCAAACACCCTAATAAACACGAATTACATTATTTTAAATTTTTGCAATTACTTTATTAACAAGACATCATTATTTTGATAGCATGCATACAAATCAGGAAACCTTATATCTCGTATTAAAATCCTCAATTTACAAAAGGCACTAAAAATAGAAAGCATGAATATCAAGTTATAATAATAAGAATTAACAACTTTAATTCATTAGTAACTATAGAAGTCATTTAGATTCTTTCAAATTATTATTATCAAGCAACAACATGCATAGATCATTAAATCTTTTAGCAGACATAATAATTATGCATGTTTATCATATAAATCTATTAAAAATAACAAAACTAGCATAATATAATTTATAAAACACTATATTTAATAAATTGACCAATTTCTTGAAAAATCCTAATTAGGGTTTTCGACCAAAACCTTTTAACAATCAAAGAATGCATATGTGACTCATAACATGTTAATTAACGGGTGTATAAGCAACTATGATACCATTGATAGAAAACCATGAGTGTAAGGTTTAGTAATATTAAAACAATGTACTATACCAAGAAGGTGGTGTTTATCAAATAAAACTGATACAACGAAAGACTTTATGAAATCACTTTTACATTTTATTTTAATCCATTAGGCCCAAATACACCAACAGTTAATTAAACATGTCAAATCTCTGATACCATGTGAACTTGACAGAAATGTAACAAATATGAGAGATGTGGGAATAATTTTAGGGATTTTTCATTACTTGAAAATATATGGTAAATTGTTTCAAATTAAATGCAAAAGACTGGTAAAGCAACTATCTAACAAACTAATTTAAACTTTATGCCCTTCTAGTCTAAGTAAATACAAAAACAATCCTTGTGGTTAAATAAAACACTGGTACGAACAACTTATTTGATATTTGGAAGACCCAATACGGATCAACTCAAGAACATGATCTGCCTTGTACCGATGAAATCAACGCCATTTTTGAGGTTGGTTCATTGGATGTCTTCGTTGTTTGATAATTAGGTGAGCTTAGACAAAGGAAATTGATTGGAAAAGATAAAAAGATTTTGAAATGAAAAAGATAAAAAGGAAATTTGATTGGAGAGAGCAAAAAGAAAATTGATGTGGAAACTAGAAGGGGGGTGAATAGTTTACTGGTTTGTTTTCATTTTAAAAGTTTGCTTTCAAAAATGTTTAGATTCGAGTTGTATGTTTAATCAACCAACAATATGAACAAACAATTACTATCTAAACTAATCCTAAATAACAATGACAATAATATGTAAAGAGATAAGGAAAGGAACAATCAAACCAAGACGCCAAGATTTTATACTAGTTTGGCTACAAAGCTCCTCTTCGCCCTACTCCACTCCCCGAGTATCCTACTTGAGATTTCACTATGTCAACAAGCTCCCTTTAGGTGGAGAAAACCATTTACACGTCGCTTACGTTATTTTCCGACACTAAGCTAAATGTCGAGTCATAATCTTAGCTAGAACCAATCTACCACTTCATAAGATATACACACTCACAAGATCTACACAATTGGATCTACACAATATTCGAATTACACAAACACACAAGATAAATATAATAGAGATTTGGTACTTAGAAGAAAAGAGGAGAGACCACTAATCAACACTTTGTTTCTTGGCGAATACGAGTGTTCTTCTCTTGCACTTGATAGAGAGGAGAGATGAGATGAAGAAGATAAGATTGGATCACTTGAAACAAGATCAAGAGATGTTAGTGATCAAGATATTTAGTGAGAGAAAGAAGGTTTTTAGAGAGAGAAAGAAGTGTGAGAAAATTCGTGCAAAGAAGTCTGATTTTCTGCCAGTAATAGAGCAGTATTTATAGCCAGGAAATGGTCACTGGCAGCGGTCCCTGCGATCCCAGATATATTCGGAGGCGCCCAGTAGACTACGCTCCTGTTTTTGTATTTTTGTAGAGAATGTTGTATCTGCTATGGAACCTTTCGTTTTGAGGGGGAAATTTAAATTTCAAATTTTAAGTTTTTAATTAAACTTTTCTTTTAATTAGAAAATATTTTGTAAATGTATTTTTTAGAAAATACTTTTGTAGAATTAAAAGTGAGGTTTAAGAGAAAAATATTTTCTTGATCACTAATCATGCTTAGATTTTGTTTATCTATATTGTAGATCCCAGTCTGAATAGATCTTTCTAGCCTGTTAAGGGTGGAAGCTAATCTGGATATATCCAAACTAACTACAAGAGAAACAATGACTATGAACAATATAAGTTATGCGGAAACTAACTTAAATTGCTAAGAAGAACAATGAATAAAACAAAACTTTTGATTACTATTAATCTGCTAGGTTACATATTACTAACTATGAATATTTGTGAAAACTCTTATATCTAACTAGTGTCGTAGGGTTCCTTTTATACATCAACAAAACCCTAATGGGCTTACAAAACGTATTAAGTGATCATGCATATCTATTCCTAATATATCTCATGCATATCACTTAAGCAGTACTATCTATATATGCTAGCAGTACTAACTTACTACTAACAATACTAACTCTACTACCAGTACTAACAGATGTACTAGCAGTACTAACTAACTAATACTAATAGTACTAACTCAGGAACATATAATTCCTAACAATCCTCCCCTAACATGATGTTCACTTGTTGACCTTCATGTTTCTTCAGTTTGAGCTTCTTGAACACCTAGAGGATGTATCCAAACATATAGTTATTCATTAATCTGCTCTTTGATGAACTTGAACTCTTTTGTGACATTGTAATATTTAACATTCATTTGCTTCCAATCTTTGTCATCTTTATAGCATATCAGCAACTCAACAACACAGCAACACCAACTAAGTTGGCCTTGTAGTTTTTGGCAAACTACCAGTCATAAATGGATTTGATGTTTCTTTACTAGTAGCCGTTTGCTCTGGAATAGCCAATGCTTCATTGCAACAACATGGTTTATTGATAACCATATAGTTTTTTGGCAAACTATCAGCCATTAACGGATTTGAGAAGTCTTTACCAGAGCCGTTTGCTTTAGACTAGCCAAATGTTTAGTGTAAAGCATGGTGAGTTGAGAACCATATAGTTTTTGGCAAACTATCAGCCATTAACGAATTTGTTATGTGGTGATGAACCAAACACTTAAAGATCATTATCTCCTCCATCATGGCTTTCAACTTCATCAATCTGCTTTTAAATGAATCTAAGCAGATTATAAGCACCATCACTTACAGACTCAGCTAGCAACTTCAAAGACAGCATCCTCTCAAGTGTTTCCTTTATGAGTGGATATTTCCTCTCGGCAAGCATATGAATCTCAGTACCATCTTCCAGTGTCAAAGTATGAACCCTACAATTTTCATAGAAATCATATCTTACTAAAAAATACATCTACAAACTGTACAACAACTCTAAATTATACCATCTTGCCTCCCCCGAAGTAATGCAGCTATAGGTTGAGCATTCCAATGTTAACAATCAAGAAATTGAATCTGCTAACATCAAAAGCTTCAGTTAAAAGATAGCACATTGTCTCAGTATGATTCTTCGGCACCTAGATGTTTCTTATCATAAGATCCTTGAAGTGGTGGCCTAATCCATACGCTTTGTTTTAGAGAGAAACACTGGATTCTTTACTATGCATATTGTGCTCTTATTATCAATGTAGATCTTTATGTTCATAACATTGAAGCCATAGTCTAACATTTGATTTTGAATTCACAATACTTGCCCATGCAAGTTGGCCAGTAAAAAAAAAAAAAAAAAAAAAAATAAAAAAAAAAAAAATAAAAAAAAAAATAAAAAAAAAAAAAAAAAAAAAAAAAAAAAAAAAAAAAAATAATAAAAAGAAAAAAACAAAAAAAAAAAAAAAATAACATAAAAAAAAAAAAAAAAAAAAAAATAGCAACAACATATTTTGCCTTGTAGTAGAAGAAGCAATAATTGTTCTACTTCTTGCATTGATGAAATAAGTCTCCTGTCAAGAAATTGATAACCTCATATTGTGGATTGCATGTCAAGATCTCTTAGCATAGTCATATTGAGTAGCTTCCAGGTTAAAGGCTGGACACTCTAGGATACCAAAGACCAATTTTGGTTTGCCTTTGAGCTACCTAAAGATCGTTTTCATAGTGTATAAAGTTTGTAAAGTATTTAGGATGACCTGAAAACCTAGAACTCGCACAGACTTTAAACATAATCAAATCAGGTTCTAGAAGCAGTCAAGTACATTAAAGAACACTATCATGGATCCTATTAAAGTTGTACATCTACTCAGCAAAATTCTTCATCACTTGGACCAAAGGCTTTTGGGTCTCATTGGAGTTCTAGCAGTCATTTACATCATAAAATCAAACTTTTTCAGGGATCTCTGACAACTTATTTTTATCCTGACTTATGAAAAATTATTTCTTTCTGCTTGACCTGTAATCCAAGAAAGAAGGTAAGTTCTCTCATAGAAAATCCATCTGGAACCTGCTCTTCATTAATGCCTCAAACTCATCACACCAAGACTTCTTTGTAAAACCAAAAATAATATCATCCACATATACTTGAATACCAGCATGATATCTTCTTGTCTTCTTATAAAGATGTCTTGTTCTATGGTTCCTCTTCTGTATCCACTTTTCTCCAAGAAAGCAGATAAAGTAGCATACCAAGCTCTAGGAGCTTGATGTAAACCATACAGAGCCTTTACAACCTTGTAGACATTCTTTGGAAACTTAGGATCTATAAAGCCTGGAGGTTGAGACACATAAACCTCCTCATCAATTGTACTATACAGAAAGGCACTTTTCACATCCATCTGATAAACTATGAACCACATATAAGAAGCAAAGGCCAAAAAGATCCTGATCCCGGCTTCAATCCTTGCCACATGAGCAAACAAAAAAAAAAATACCAAAATCATTAGTCATATCCTTTACTCTTGTATATGTCCCTGGGTAAATAAACTTTCCTTATTTCTTATCTAAATACTTCTTTAATCCTTTTTATTCATGTAAACCTATTTTATCCCAATTGTCTTCTTACCTAAAGGCAAGTTAACCAGAATCCAAACTTTCTAAATATTGAACTACAGCAGCTCTTCCTTTATAGCACCAACCCAACTTTTATCTTCAAGAGCTTGAGATATCTTCTTGGGTTTAATCTGAGAAAGAAAGCAAGCAAACAAGCAGTGCTGGTGATATGTGTTAAAACACACATCATTTGTACCTTGGAAAATGCTAATAAACGGACTAAAACACTAAAATATAGATAAATATGTTGCAAATATGTTTGTATTGTGTTTTTATGTCTTACAGGTACAAATGATTGAAAACAAAGCAAAAACGGTAATTTCCGGGTGACTTTCGATGATGTTTTCATGTTTATCGAGGTTGAAATGAAGTCGTTAATTTTCCTCGATCACACCATTGGAAAGAGCACGAAATTACGAGTCCAATGGTACATGTCTTTCATATTTGAGCCTTTTTATTTTGAACATTTTTCATCCCTGTTTGAACCTTTTATTAATGAAAATCTGGTCCAAGCCCAAATGCCCTTATAAGATTGATTTTGCATAGGTATAATAGAGCTATGATCTAGCTCAGATGGAAAAGGGGAAACCCTTAAGCATCTGAGCTAGAGGTAACGAGTTCGAATCCTGGATATTGCTTGGTTGTGGTTATAATTCCACTTGCCCAGTGGTCAACCTGAGTGGTGCCACGTGGGCATGTGGAATTATATACCACAACCAAGCCATAGCTTAGATTCGAACTCGTGACCTCTAGCTCAGAGGCTTAAGGGTTTCCCCTTTGCCATCTGAGCTAGAGCATAGCTCTATTATACCTATGCAAAATCAATCTTATAAGGGCATTTGGGCTTGGACCAGATTTTCATTAATAAAAGGTTCAAACAGGGACGAAAAAGGTTCAAAATAAAAAGGTTCAAATATGAAAGGCCGGTACCGTTAGACTCGTAATTTCGTGCTCTTTCCAATGGTGTGATCGAGGAAAATTAACGACTTTGTTTCGACCTCGATAAACGTGAAAACGTCGTCGAAAGTCACCCGAAAATTACCGTTTTTGCTTTGTTTTCAATCCTTTGTACCTGTAAGACATAAAAACACAATACAAACATATTTGCAACATATTTATCCATAGTTTAGTGTTTTAGTCCGTTTATTAGCATTTTTCAGGGTACAAATGATGTGTGTTTTAGCACATATCAAAATTCCCCCACACTAAGCCATTGCTGGTCCCACACGCAATGTAAATAAAACACGCCCTCATTAGCTGGTATGTAAAATGACTAAAATAACCTTAGATCTTGGGTTGTGATTGGTTGGTGCCCTGAAATGACAATATTTCCCCTCCCACATCTTGGCTATAAATCAACAGACGCAGTGCTCATTGAGGGGGAGAGATATAAGTTTATTTTTCATAGTAGTGTAGGTTAGTTTTAGGAGTAGTGTAGTATAATTTTTAGCTTATTGTAAAAGCTTTTATAGCTTATTTTGTTATGTATCAGATTTTGAGCTTATTAATGAGATGCCCCCAACGACCCAACACAAACCCAAAATTTTTTTTCTTTTTAAGTTGTTTTTATTAAAATGCTTATTATTTCTTGATGCTTATTTTCTTTTTATGATTATTCTTCTATCTTCTCTCTTCTTTTGCTCTTTTTTCCAAAATTAGCTCAGCTTATAGCTTATTTTTGGATCCCATTATTATGTTATATTCTAATAAAGTACTTCCAAGCTTCTTTAGCTACGCTCGCGCGCTCGTTTTATATTGTTATCGAGTGAGCGGGCTTATTTTAGCTTATTTTCGATTGCTTATTTTTATTCAAGCTTATTTTTTATATATAGATCTAATCCTTAATCATACCCGATCCGAGTTCACTTGATTGAACACCTTAGTTTCGGGTAGATTTAGATCTAAAGTTTTCATCTTTTTATTAGCTTATTGTCTTTAGAATAAATTCTAAAATAGCTTTTGCTTATCTCATCTTTTTCTCTTTTCTTGTCTATTTACTTTTTCAAAAGTTCTTATTGTTTGATTAAGCTCGATTCAAATGCTAAAAAGGATGTCATGAGTCTCCTACTTGACTTATTCGTTAAGTATTGAGCACCTTTATCTTCGAGAGCTTATTATTTAGCTTATTTAGTCATAAAGTTCTAAACTTTACTAGTTTTTCTTATAGCTTATTAAGATAGGGCTTATTTCGAAGGGTACTTGTAGCTTATTTGAGAAGTGGCTTATTTATAAGCTTATATTCTTCATCCTTTCTTCGAAAAAACCTTGATAGCTTTTTAGCTTATTCTAGTTTTTATTTCAAAAGTAGTTTTTTATAGATTTAATCTAGTTTTATTTTTACAAAAATTAGTTTTCAAAATAGCTTATTTTTCTAAAAAAGTTTTCATCTTATTAGCTTATTTTGTCTTAACTTTTCGTGTCTTATTTCTTATTCCATCCTTCTACATCTAAGGCCGGAGCTTAAGGGTCTTATAAGGTTGATAAATAGATAAAGTTTTGATCTTTATGGTTTTTATGAAAGTAATTAGTAGATAAAGATGTTGTTTTGTGTTTTTGGTACCGGTCAACTCATGAGGCGAGGAGCTTACAGGTTTAGTAAGCTAGATAGAATTTAAATATTTTCTTTAGCTTATTAAATCGGGTGGTTATAGTTTATTTGCGGCTCTTCAATTCGGTCTCATTTTCTATCCTTTTTCAATTAAATAGTGTAGAATTATTTAGCTTAATAATGTTTATGTTTAATAATTTGATTGTGGCTAGTTTAATCAAACGTAGTGAGTAATTTTTTAGTGCTTGTTAAGTGATATTTGTGAATTGGGAATTAAGTGTGGATTTATAAAAGGTTTAGAGATTAATAATTTGTCGGATTATTTAGATTTGTAAGTTGATTGTTTAAAGGGCAAAATCCAGAGAATAATCAAATTACACATCTAGTAATTATTTTCTTTTTAAGAGATCGTTTTCAAAATAAACCAACGTTGTGAGAAAATTATCTTTTCTAAGGATTATAATTCGTTAATAAACCTAAATTCACACTTAAGGAACTTTTCACGTCACTTAGCAAGCATATTTGTCATTTATATCTTTTAGATCAATTTTAGTATAATCTTGTAGTTTTAAATCTTAGAATTAATATTAGTTTAATTTTTAGTATAAAAATAGTTTAAAACCAAAACCAAAAACTTGTATGACAATCAAGCTCGATTTACAACTTGAACGTAGATTTCCATTCACCTCTCACCGAGGAAAACGATACCCGTGTTGATTACTTATTATTCTTTCCTAAGAATAATTTGTATGATACTTTGCTTGCGTATACGTATATGTATTTCTATAAATATATATATTATACATTTGAGGGTTTATTTGATAAACGCGTTGAAAAACGATAATATCAAAATGGCGCCGCTGCCGGGGAGAGGTGTAGCGATTTTTACGGGATTGTTTGTGTTCGAGCCTTGAAGATCCTTTCTTCGGAAAGTTTATTTTCGTTCTTATAAAAAATATAAAAATCCAAAAATATTTTTCTTCTTATTTTTATTTTTATACCAAATTTTTTTTTATTATTTTTATTATCTTTATAAAAATTTTCAAAAAATATTCTTCTTTATCCTCTTACTTCATTTAATTCTTATCTTCTTTATCCTCTTATCCGTTTAATTCTTTGACATGTCTTCGTATAACCATTTTGGATGCTTGTGTTGTGGAGGTCCGTTTAATGGTGGAAACTGTCCGAGCTGTAGCAGTGTAGGATCCGGAAATGAGTTTGTCTATAACCCAGATCCTTATTCTTATAATGAAACACCGAACTTCTTTAACCAACCTCCACAGCCCCAGTACGAGACATACTCGTGTGAGTTATGTGGGAACGATTCTCACTATGGTTTTGATTGCCCGCCACGGTTATCGCTTGTCTATGAGCAGGAACCGTGCTATAATCAGAATTTTAGTGATAATTATTATCCACAAAATTCACCGAGTTTTTCTCAACAATATCTTTGCTGTGAAAACTGTGGGGGTCCTCATGAAAGTTTTCAATGTCAACCGATGAATCAAAACCACTTTGAACATAATTCTAACTATTTCGGTTTTGACCAACCCCCGCAGTATTCCATCAATCATCGAGAAGATCTTAATCAGCAAAGGATAAGTGATGTGCACGATGGATGGGGAAAAATAAAACTAGAGGTGTCTTTATAATGCAATTTTCAACATTGTGCGATCATTTTTGTTAAATAGGTAATATCAAACAAAAGCAGGCGATAATATATACTCCAATACTCCTGACCTTCGAGACATTTCAATTTTACTTGCGATGATTAACGAGATGACATTAGTATTCTAGTATTCTATTCCTTTAAAAGATATGCCTCAAATTTCTCCGTCTATTGCTCTCGCACCCGTGTCTTCTATTATGGAGCCCGAGGACTCTCTCATAATGGGGAATGAGGAACTTAGCACTATTCCTGAAAAGGAATCGGACGAATTCATAAAGTCCAGTGTTGAGGATCTTATTCCAATCCCAAGAGAGTCCGAGGATACATCCGGTAGTGATAGTGAGAGCGTTTTACCTTCGAGTGATGATTTCTCTCCCATTTTTGAGGAAAAATCCGTGACTTTCTCTAACCCTCTTTTCGATTCAAATAATGATTTTACCTCTAGTGATGACGAGTCACTATCCGATGAGGACGTTCCGGAAGATGTTAAAATTTACTCGAACCCTCTTTTCGAATTTGACGACGAATATATCTCTAGTGACGTAAATCCTCTTTTTGATGAGGTGTTAGAGGACATCGAGTGCAAGGATTCTTATGATTCCAACCTTGATGAGTCGACTTTCCTAGTCACACCTCTTTCCGATTCTAATGAGGATGGGTTTTTCACTCCTAGAGACGACATTGAGCTTTTACTTCACCATGATCCGTCTATAAGCATTGTTTCCATTCTCGAGGGATTCATCGATGAACCGCCTCTCGAAGAGAATGATGATTTATTTGATCTGGAATCAAAAGAAAATGACTGGAAGAAGATTTTGTACGATGCTCCAATTGATGATTTGATTACCGAGGACAAAGTTTTCGACCCCGGGATTCATGAGAAGAGTTTTTCTTCGACATTTGTGAAGTTAACCTTTGAGGATCGCCATTATTTTCCCATCACATTTGTTATCCGAATATTTCTTCCTTATCTCACTTATTCGGTGGATTCTTCTTTTCTTCTCTCCTCCGGGAGTGAGGACACCATTTTTGACCCTGGCATCTACGCTTTTCATTTTTCTTCTCTTAAGCCGGTGGCATATGAAAATCCGATGGTGATTTTTCCATTCTTCTGTTTCTGCCCCAAGGACAAAGGAATTCGGGGAGAGTCAAGCTAGAGACTCGCACAAAAACAAGCGCTTCTCGGGAGGCAACCCGTGTCTTTTCTTCTTTCTATTTTCTTGATTAATAAGTAAGTGTGTGATTTTATAGCCCAAGTGTGGGGGCGTGTTTCTTTCTATGGTATGTGGTTTTGTTTTTGCAGGATTCCTTAAGATCATGAAGACCCGTGCTTGTTTTCAATCCTCCAATCATCCGGTTTTTGATCTTCTGCTTATTATGGAATCCTCAATCCTGATCATGTATATATATATTGTTTCCCCTTTCACACTTGGAATTTTTTGCATTTGCCTTTTTCATTCCTAAGTGTGGGGGTAAAACCTGATATTTTTGAACATTGAGGCCAATGTTCCATTCTAAGTGTGGGGGGGATTTCTATCGAAATGTGATCTTACCTGTGCCTTGCTGTGTCCCTCGCAACCCCGTTCTTTCATAAAAAATTTAAATTTTTAAGTCTTAGTATCTAATTTATTGTGTGTAGAAAAATGTTAAAATATAAATAGTTAGTTGGATATAAAAAATAAAAAATAAATAAATAATAGTTGACACGAATGTAGGCTTTCCGTTGGTGAGAACGAAAAGTAAATTTTGACCCGATCGGTTTTATACCTTAGCTTTCTCCTTAACTTTATATAGATTGTCTTTGCTAATCTTTTATACAAGGAGCTATAAAACGCTAGTCTAACTTGAAAAGGTCAAGACTTTGCAAGTTCCCATAATTGATTTTAAATATGCGAAGTTCGATTTATTTTAGGCTAAGTATTCACGAGTTTCTTTATTAGAAATTTTAAATTGTGAAGAACAAGAGATGATAGAGTAGAGTATAAGTTGTGATGCTAAACATAGAATAGTTGGATTTCTTTAAGGCTCATAAGTGTTAATTGTGGCTTTTTCTCCCATTAGCTTGTTTCACCTTTATATATAAATGTTTAATAAATAGAGTTGTGCGGTTTTTTTGGTTAATAATTAGTTAATAGAAGTTTTCTTTAGTTCCTTTGTGATTAGGATGAGTACACATCAGGAATACTTAATTTGGCATACTATATGTATCATATAAAGAAATATTTTGCTTATTCCTTAAAGAGCCTTAGGGTATATGGGATAAGTAGAATTCAATAATAATCCGAGACTGATAAAAGTTTGCTGCATCTTGCCGGCTCACAACCGATGTTACAGCCTTCTAAAAGGTCGAGGAAGTTTCCGAAGTCGAAATATGTTTGCTACATCTTGTCGGAGGCGTGGCCGATGTTGTAGCCTTCTAAAGGACTGAGGTATAATAATGTTGCTTAATTTTTGTCTTATTTTGTGCCTTAAAGAGCCTAAGGGTATATGGTGCAAATAAGATTGGTCCATTCATGTCTTAAAGAGCCTTAGGGTATATGACATGAATGGTGCCTTGCTTAAGTAGCCTAATAAAAGCCAAATTTTGGTTGCCTCGATGTGGACTTTATTCTTGATGACATTTGATCTTTTGAAAAGGGCTAGGAGCTAATTATTGCGTTCTTAACCGTTACGCTTTATTTTCAGAATTAATAAGTATCGAAACAAAAGTCTTAAAGAGCCTTCGGGTATATGACTTAAATAAAATCCTGAGATACAAAAGTAGGATTTGCGGGAGGAAAAGTAAGTACACAATTAGTATTTATGAGTAGTGTTAGTGTCATGACTTGTAATTGACAATGATCTTGTTTTTAAGCTTAGCATGGGAAAAGTGAAAAATCGAGGATGATGAAGTTATCTTTTAGACACTTAATTGTGCTTTTTATTCTATGATCCTTAAAGTTACCAATGAGGTAATGAAAACAATACATTATGTCAACACAAATAAGTTGTAGTTAGGTAGTTATCAAGAAAAATCATAAAAAGAGAAAAAAAATCTTTGAAAATGGGAAATCGGGTGTTTTACAACTTGTGACTTAGAAAATTTTCTCACAAAGTCTTTACTACTTTCTAAAGGTTTAGTTTAGGGAAAATTTCTTAAGTATTTGGTTATAAGGCATGTGATATTGCGTGAGCACACGCAATCGTTTATTTTGGGGAATTTTGATAAGTGTAAAATACACATATCCGTTAATACTTAAAATGACCCAATTAAACCCAAAACACAGTGAAAAATGGCAAAAATATACTTGTTTTTATGTTCTGTGTGTGCATGTACGGATATATGAAAAGTCACATGAAAACCGTCAAAAACGGGCAAACAAGGACACAAGAACGGAAGAGTGAACAAAAGCCAGAAGCCAAAGCCAGAAAAAGTCAAATCTACAGTCAACTCCAATCAATCTTGGTCAACAGAAGTCAACAAAACCCAAAATATTTCAAAATAGCCCTTCAAGTTTCAAAAGTTGCAAAAATAGTCCCTTAAACCCTAAATGGGCCTCACCCGAATCCAAAAGCCCAATCCCTTAGCCCTATATCCCTTTCATAAAACCACAGGGACCATTCTTGCTATTTCCTAAATTTTTTTACACTACACCTTTTATAAACAACCACAAGGACCATTTGTGTCATTCTCCCAAAGTTTAAACAACCTTTACCCATTTTATAGTTAAAAAAGGCGCGAAGCCATGGTTTCTATTCACCCGTCGTCCTCATCTTTACCCACAGTCAAAATCAAAGGGCTTTTCTAAATTAAGGGGTGATTTAGATAATTCATGGGATCGTTAACAAGATGGCAGGGTCAAATTTGTAATATCAAGGGCTTTCATTTGTCTACCCAAGCATCAAAGCCACGTGGAGGTTGAGAAAGCACAAAGGAATGGGGATTTTGCATTGGATTCACTCAGTAAACTAGCACAAGCTGTCACATCATGAGAATGACAGCTTGGCAATCCTTGAGCATCCACATTTGATCCAACGGCTTACAATAGCCCTCAAATGATTGAAGAAATGATTGGCTAGGATTGATTGGAGCGTGGGCATCAAGCAAGACCTAGAAGCTTCAGGGATCGGCTATAAATAGGCTCTCACCTCACACACACACACATCTAGTTTTTTAGTAGCTTTTAGGTAGCTTAAAATTTCGTTTTTAGCTAAATGTAATTTCCTTAAATGTTTTGTGATTTCTTTTTAAAGTAATGTAATCAGTTTCTTTTGTTAATGAAATTCAGTATTTACATTCATAAGCTCTCTCTCTTTTTCATTTTTTAAGCTAAATGCTCATAAGCTCCTATAAGCTCAACAGCTCTCATGAGTCTTTAAGCTCATGATTTGAGCTTAACTTGGTCTTAATCATACTTAATATCTAAAACTAGCTTAAGTACTTATTTACCTTTGCTTAATTTAGGTTCAAAAGCTTTTGGAAAGGAGATCTAAAATGGAAGGATCTCCAAGGACTTTACTCCTAGCTTATTCATAAGCTAGGAGAGCTTGTAGCTGCCCTTCATTGGGTCCTCTTGTTCAGCTAGAGGTTTTAGTAAGTTTCCTTTGTTTTCCCTTTAATTTTCTATACTTAAATTTGCTTAATAGTATAAACTGCTTATTTGCTTATTTGCTAAATGTGATTGCTTATCAGTGCTTATTTACATTATATCTAGCTTATTGAGTGTTTTATATCATCTGTTTTAAGCTTTATAGTTATTAATCTTAGATTTTTAGTTTTTGTCATTAAATCTAAAAAATCCAAAAATATTAGTTAAATTAGTGTAGATCCTAGAATTTTGCTTAATCAGTTGTTAAATCATGTTAATTAAGTTGGTTATAAGCTGTTAGTAATCTGGTTGTTAAGAATTAATCAATAGATTTCAAATTCTAAGTCTTAATGAAATTTGTCAAGAGCTAAAGGGGTGTTTGGATTAAGCTAGTTTGACATCAAAAAGTCAAAATGACTTTTCCAATTTACTTGAGTCAGTTTCATTATCACTTTTAATCATTAGGAAAAGCATTTTCAAAAATTAGATTTCAAAATCTAAAAAGATAGGGCTTAATTTTAGTGTTTCTGCACTAGGGGAATTTTCATAGTTTTCACTTGTGCAAATTATTGAACCAAGCCATCTAAGGCTTGGTTCTTGATTGTTTTGAGTTTGTACACACTCAATAAGAGTGTCTAAGTGCAGGTTATCCCTCTAGGAAACCTGCACAATTGTTGCTTGCCTTTTGCCAAGTATATCAGTACTAACAGCAGTTAGTACTGCTGTTACTTTAGGGTAAATTTTAGGCTAGTTACTTTAGGATCTTAGGGCTTAATTTCTTATAGCTTATAGTAAGGTATAGAGTAGATACAACTTAATATATAATAGGTCTTATCTTTCAATTTCTAGCTTAAATTCCTAGGTAAAATTTAGCTTAAAAGTCACTAAGAAGCCAATAAACCAAAAACAGTAGCAAGGTTAGAGTAGCTTTAAATTTTTGATTTCTTAGCTTATAGTAATTGCTTTTATGACTTAATTGAGTAGCTTATAGTAGGGTTATTTAATTCTGAAAAGCTTAGCTTCTGTCTAGCTTAATTAAGTAATTGAGCTTAGCTTAATTTTAAGCTTTTTGGGTTTTATACTTAGTTTTCAGTATTTAGCATTAATTTCAGATAGTGTTAAGTGTTTTCAGCAAAGTTTTCTTTTCATTTTTAGTTTAAATGCATCATAAGCTTCTTAGATCTCCTTTTGCTTTTCAATTTGAGCTTAAATTGAGCTTTTTATAGCTGTTTAAGTGAAACCAAGGGCAAAAGCCCACTTTCTGTAAACAGCTTTTTGATAAGCTGTTTTAGGGCTTATTTGTCACTTTCAGACAAAAAGTCCAGTTTTAAAGTTACTCTAAATTAGTTCTTTAATAAGTCCCAATATTCAGTTTTGTAAAAAAATCAAAAATAAAAAATAAGCAAAAAGTTGGGGTTTGCCTACCTCGAACCCACGACCTCCCTCTCAATAACCATACATGTTAACCAGTTTGCTACAATAGCTCATCCGTCATTGTTCCCTTTCATTAAATACTTATACACGTTTTAATTTTCCTTTTCATTTATAAGCCGTAGCCTAATAAGCCATGTTCACAGCTTAAATGATAAGCTGAGTTGAATCTTATAATTTTCTAGTAATCTTCGTTGCATCATAGATTTTTCCTGATATTTTAGTAATTTTCCATCGATTATTTTATTTTTAATAGTTTTCTGAAAGTTAAAATCTTAAAAAATCAATAAAAAATAGAATTTTTTTTTATAAAAATACAAAAAAATAGTTTTTAGTTTTATAAAAAATAGTTTTAGGTTTACATTCAGTAAAATCATTTTTACACCTATTAGATTTTAATTTTCAGTTTTAAGCTTTAATTTCTAATTTTAAAAATATGATTTTTATTTTTTAAATAGTTAAAAATAGTTTTCTGAGTTTTTATGTTATTTTAGAATTTTCTAAGTTTAAAAATCATTTTTCTAAATTTTTAGTACTTAATTTGCTATTTTTTAGGATTTAATTAGATTAAATTAGTTTTTAATTCATAATAAATTCAAAAATAATCAAAACAATGTTTTTCTTTTTCCTAAAATTTTCTTTTGTCTTATCTTAGATTTAGAAATTTAGTTTAAATTTTTAGAAGTTAAATTTAGTTTACTTGCTTAATAGTCGCATTTTATTTGTCCCGTTAATCGTTTTAGTGCTTTAATTGTTTTTAATTGATGCTTCTTTTATAGTAGTTATAGAAAACTCAATCAATCTTCGAACAAATTCAAATCAGTAATCCAATATCAAGCGAGGTTTTAATTTCTCAAATCGTTGGGAAAACGACCCGGGAAATCATACTTTCCGGTAAACATACGTATATTATATATTATATATATATATATATATATATATATATATATATATAAGATATATAATACTATATATATAGAATAGTAAGATTGAATTTCTTAGGAATTTTCTTAATTGCTCTTGTGGAAATATTATATAGTGTATTATATCCGCGTATCACGGTGGAAAATCACCATTCAAGATAATATGCCAAAGATCTAAATCTTTTGCTTTCACATAAATTTTCAAATCTATTATTCACATATAAATAAAATATCACTTACAAAAAGAGGTGGTCTTAGCATAGATTGACCTTCTAGAATATTTAAATTTTGAATCCATAGATCGATCCAGCTTTAATGTACGATATACGTTAAAGATCTTGAGTGACCTGGCTCTGATACCAATTGTGGAAACTAAAAAGGTAGGGGGTTGAATAGTTTTTACCATTTTAAAAATAAAACTTAGATTGTCGACTTATGTGAATTCAAGAGATATACACAAGTTGTAATATATAGCTGATGCAATAAGTAAATAAACAATCTACGAAATATAAGCAAGTAAAGATAAGAAAGATCAAACCGATGACACAATGATTTATAGTGGTTCGGCTACGAAGCACCTCTTCGCCCTACTCCACTCCCCAAGTACCCAACTTGAGAGTTATCTTCACTATGTCAACAAGCTCCCTTTAGGTGGATCGCTTACACTTTTTCCGGTACAAAGCTAAATACCAAGTTCTACTTCGAGATAGAACCAACCTAACACACTATGTATTTTGAGGCCTAAATATTAACATAACATACACATATAATACACACAACACACAACACAAGATATACAAGATGAATGATTATCACAAATGTGATGACACAACTAAACTATTAACACTTGAAGCTTGACGTCTTCTCGAGTGTTATTCACTAAAGAGTGTAATGAGTTAATCACTTGTAATGGATTATGTAACAAGTATGATGATCAAAGAATATAAAAGATAAAATATATGCGAGAAAAATATTTGTCAAGAGTTGTTTAAAATGAAGGAATGAGGTTGGTATTTATAGGCAACCATTTGAAATTCAAATCTGTCCCAGGGGAACAAGACGTGCGACCTACAGATCCCTCATCTCCTGGATCCGTCTAGTGTTTTTGGTGGATCCGTGGGTGGAGCTGGGACAAAATTTGTTATTTTGTGATTAACCCCAAATCTATACAAAATATTATTTTGTACTTATTAAAACTAGTTTAATAGATTCTTTTAGAAGAAAAATATTTTTTTATCACCAATAAGAAAATATTTTCTAGATTTAGGAAGATTGAAAAGATTGTTTCCACTTATGGTTAATCTTATTTTGTCTTACATGATTAATATAACTAGCTTATAATTAATCATGTGTTAGCTTAAATCATTTGATTAGAAAAGATTTATGCAAATGCTAATATTTTTCTTTGATCATTAACTATGTTTAATAATGACATATTCATACCTTAAGTGATTTGTCGGCGTCAAGTAAACTTTGTGGACTAAATAACTTGTTTACAGTGAGACTTTACTGAAGTATTACATTATATTGTAATTATCAAATATGAGATCCTTAAAATATAAATATCGTATTTGCGCGAAATAATTTGTATTAACACAATGACATCCAAAATAAAGACCACCAATGTATCCTTGACTTGCACCTTATTGACCTAAGAAAAACATACTTTAAAACGTCAACATAAAGTTTGTGAATTCACATGTTTAAGTAATGTATAAAGTAGGTTCGCAAGATTTCAAAGTGCATGACTATTGTAACACATACAATATCACAAAAATGTAATTACCAATCCCTAAGCTCATGACAATGAAGCTACGACATGTATGTATTTCAATTTAATGCCATCAATGTGCCCGTGTAGATGTTCAACCCGCAACATCTCAAATCCGACATGGTATACGTCGTAATGCTCAATCCGTCAAACCTAGTGAGCGCTACTCACCCATATGGGGATGTCAATCCCAAATAGATCTATTTATAACACTCACGCTTACACCAAGTAATTGATAGTTCATGATTCATAGGCATAGTGGATTATAGCTACTTAGGCAAACTCGTAATTTGTTTAAAAGTGTACTTGCATCCAAATGTAAAACAATGCATGTTTCTCACCCCAACAGTTGTAAATAATTGTAATCGTATAAAAAAGAGCTATGAACTCACTTCAAGTAAATATAACGATCAGTAAGGTAGTGGCACGAAAAACGATGAGAGACTTTAATCCCAAGCCTAAGAAAAATAATACATATTTACTAAGCGGAAAATATAAAATCAAGTATTTGCAATCTCGTCCCTAATATGTGCTTGAGTTCTATTTAAATAATGACGTTTTGAGAAAAATGAGACTTTCGCATTAAGAGGTCAACTTCATCGGGTCAATACTTTCTAAATATAAACATGAAATTTACGATATCGGACTTTTTGTAGACTAGGTCACGGGTACTTTAAAAGTTAGTTCGGGTCGATTCCCGGTTTGATCTCTAAATGTGTCAAATAATTGAGTGAAGTAGTAACGTATAACTAATTAAAAGAGTAAAAATATATTTAAGTTTTATGGGTGATAAACTCAGAGTTTTACAATTTAATTATGGATTCGTTAATTGATGATAATGAAATCTGAAAATGCATTTATAATCTCGGACAGGTCTTCTACAACTTTCGTTAATTGGGTTTTAAGTTTCGACGTCGTTTAACGGGTTAAAAACGTGTGAAAAGTAGGAGTACTCGCAATATGTCCAAAGCAGAAATATAAAAGCTTGCACGCCATATTGTCAACACGTGCGACTAAACAGCCATATTCAGACGTGATTTGCGAACTCGTTTCTAGACGAAAATGGCTAATCTTTCTTCCTATTTAAAGATGGTATTTCAGACTTCAAATAACAGCCTTTGTTTCGCTTTAGCATTAGGTAAAAGTGTCGCAATAACCTGAGAAAAATGCCTGGTTAGCTGTTTTAAAACAAGTGGAAAAATGGCAGTTTCTTTCGTGTAACTTTAGGACCTTCTAACTTCGTCGTTACTTGACGAAAACTAGTGAATCCAAGGGCAAAACGAAGTATTACATGTCCTATTTATAAAATAAACAAAGTTCGATTTTACACTCTACTTCTAGGGGTCGACTCGCATACTCAAAGTCACTCATGTAAGCTGCGATTTTATTATAGACGTAACATGTGTGTTATCTTGTTACTCTAACTAATAAACCCAAGCTATAAGTTCTGTTTTTATAAGCCTACTACTCTTGCATAACCATGGCCCAATTCATGTGTCACTTATCAAATTTTATAGAGTCTATTGTTTCATTCGTTAATAATAGAAAGTAAACAAAATACGTTTTTGTTTTTTTAACAGTTTTCAAGAACACATTTATGGACACAAGAATCACATATAATAGGTAAATAACAAGGAGTGATTTTGCTCACAGAAACGTAGGGAAAAACCGCGTAAAGAACTCGACTTAACCGGGAGAATGAATACTCGAATCTTTATACCCTTTGACGTATACAAAACCAAACACCCAAACCCATAACTTGAAGTGCGACTTCTTGCACCCTTGCGATCACGAATACGTACGTTAGCTTGTTGCCTTGATGTTGTTGACCAAACAAGAGACGAAACCAAAAGAACCTAGTTAGGGTTTTCTTGGAATTTAGTGTTTATTATGAATATGATGGTGCGATGTTTGTGTGTTGTATGTGAGTCAAAAACCAGAGATAGAAGAACAAGAAGAACAAAGGTGAAAGAAGTATGATTATAAATCTGGTTGTGTTGTGTTTCTTTGTGATTTCACCCTTCTGATGTTGCAAAGACTTATAAGGCCTTTTATACTCAAATAGCAATGCATGTATAGTGTTTCATCCTTGAGGTCACGTTTTATGTTAACCCAATCAAGGTAAAGGATTTTTGGGTTTTTATCATAGTCAATGTATAGGATTTAAAAGGTGATTACTGTTGGTGTTGCGTGGGAAGCAGAAACAAGGAAAGCATAGCCAAGATATCACATGGGTTTTGAGGTATTTATAAAAAGAGATAATGGGCTTTGCACAATGGGTATTAGAGTTACGGTAAGATAGGATCTTGTACATCTTATCCAAGTTGAGAACTTTTACTGATTTATAGAGTTGGGGACTATATGTACACGAGATTTTATCTAGTTTTTAGGAAGTATATTAGTTTCTTGTATTATATTTATTGTTTAAGTAATTTTGTTATATGTACTATTTGAAAACAAGGGAAGAAATATAAGACTTGTTTTTGTTTACTTATTAGAATTAAACACTAAGTTGTGGTGAAAAGGAAAAGAATAGAATATACTCGTTTTTGTTAGCTAAGTTGTAGAGAAATTTACAACTAGTTTCTTTAGTTAAAACGTAGTACTAATCACGTTTTTAATTAAGAAGTCTTGATCTAATTTGCAATGTATGAATATGTATAAGTATAAGACCGGGTATGGAGTTTTATATGTAGTAATCTTGATAAGAATTCGATATTAAGGGTAATAGCGGGTATTGGTTGAAGTATAGATGGGTTTACGGCTCCCATGCGTGTATAAATGTGTTTTATTGCGAGACGTAGGCGTTTTACGCGACGAATAAAAAGAACAAAGGTGAAAAGTTAATAATTATCTTCGTAATAATTATATAATACTTACTTGACATAAAATTTTATTTGTTGGACGCCCGTTTACGTTTAATGTCGGTTTTTAGTTTACGCAATTTAACTTAACGATGAGAATTAAAAGTAAACGCGTAAAAGTCACAAAACAAATAACTGAATATATGGAGTCGTAAAATGACCTGAATAACGAATTGCTACAGCAAGCATAAAATCTTTTACTAGGGTTATTGTTTGACCAAGAAGTCTTAATTAGAGCTTGTATGTCAAACCATCATCGAACCATGATTTCAAATAAGGAAGATGAAAGTTTTTTTGGGAGAGAAAAGTTTGAAGACATGTTGTGATGAGAAAGAGTACACAAGAAGTATATGGGAAAAAAGTTGCCAGGGGGTTAGGGTTTGAATTAATAATTCAAAACATTGAATTGACTATTATGCCTTCACGCGAAACGCACATGATGGACTTAACAAAAGTTGACCAACGGTCATTAGTCAAAAGGACTGCGTTATTGGAGTATGCTCGTGTCATAATAAATAATTATACGGCTAGACACATGTGAGCCTATGGGGTCACACACATATACACTGAGGTGCCACTATATATATCGTGTTTATTGTATTTACGGTATATAAATACACTACATAACTCAGGTTCAATATCCGGCGGGCTTCTAATTACTAAGCTAGTACTTAGTATATTGGACTATACCAACAAATGGGCAAGCCCATAGTGGGCCCATTCTTGGCCGGCCTTAAGGGATTAAAAAGGGGGGAGGAGAAAGTTCAAGATTTATTATGAAACTTGTTTTTTTTTGTAAACTCTTTTAATTGATTTGGTCTTATCTCTAATTGTGAATGAATTAAAAATTTACCAAAAACTTCTCCTACTCTTCCTATCCTCTCAATAATGACCGCAAGAAAACCTTTGATGGTTTCCTTGTGGTTTTGATCTTCTAGCTTTAAACTATTGTAGTTAAAGGCTTAACGATTGGTTACGGGTTTAAGGACTAGCATCCAAGAGGTATACGATGAAGTGTAGTGTGGATATTCATAGAGGTGATCTACTTTGGTCACTTAGTTTCTTGGGTGGATCGTGTACAAGTGAAGGTCATTGTTTGATTCTACCGATCACGCTACAAATGTAATAATCGTTGTTATTTATTTAATTAATCATATGACTCTATAGATCCGTTGATTGGTGTTTTATCTTCTGCGTTTAATTGTTAATAATATGTTATTTCATTATCAAAACACCAATAGTGGTATCACGAGCCATCATATGATGTCATATGATCATCGTGTGTCGTAAAAATAGCTAAAAACGCGTGTTTTTTATGGATTCAAAGAGATAATTTTAAAACAGCCCCTAGGGCTTATTTTTTGAAATTAATTCGACCCTTAAGGGGTCTTATTATTTGTATCTTTTTTGATCCCATAGCCATTTGTTATGCATACTTTAATTGGTATTGTTATCGGGTACGTGTAAAATGGCCTAAATCGCGCGTTTTGAAATGATTCGTGAATCGGTTTTAAATCATCCCCTTGGGCATTATTTTCTGTAATAATATGGTTATTATAAGGTATTTAAAATAGTACATAATGATCCTTAAGTCATTGGTTACACGTACCAATCGGGGTTTTAATTCTAGTTAATTTATTTCTTCGATTAGTTGGCTAACAATTTACTTCTTGCTAATTATTTTGTATCCATGGCAAATACATGCATGTTTGGCCATGGAATTAGCCAACACCTTATTAATACATGATATTATGGTATTATTATGTATTGTATGCAAAGCCGATGAAAACCTTGACCACTTGTGACTTGATTCGCTTGTAATTGCATTTAATTTTAGTTTTGGGTTGCCATTGTTTTGGCTTCTTTTGTATGTATTTAATTTTTGTTGTAGCCATTGTTTGGGCATATTACAGTAGCTAGATGATAGGTAAAGTGTATCTAATTATCATATTATTGTAACCGTTGTTTGGATTCGAATGGCGCAAGAGTTAAAGGCATAAAGTCAAATTCGGAGCTGCAAGAGTGACTTCCACTAAAAATGGATATCCTGGAGTTCTGTAAGGAGTTAGAGGCCAAATTTTGGTGTGAAGATACACAACTCATAAGGCTACAACTTCTTCAACTGGATCTCAGATTGGGGAAGAATCCTTCTAGGATTTTTAGGCCCGTGAAATCAGCTGAAATTTTCTGGCAGATTTGGGCATCATGTTCATTTAGGGTTTCACTTGCTCATGATAGGTCTTGGAGAAAGTGGGAGACCTCCTTGTAGTTGTCTTGGTTTACCCCTAGGTGACTTCTTAGTTCTCGTGATGGCTCGCGAGACCAAGCATAGGTTTTTTCATCGGTTGAGGCTTTACATACTTATGGTTGTGTGTTTATTTGCTTTTATATATGTTTGGAATGTATATAAGTGGCAAATGTTTTTATAAAACTAAATATCAAACATAACCCAACGAACTCACGAACTAATTTTCATCCCGACTAGACCAATGAACTTTTAAATATTGTTTCTACATCACCAATATGACCCTAAAATGACTATACTACCCTCGTCTTCCCTACATCCACTCAAGAACACCCTGTCACTTTATTTTTTCAGATCCAAAATGATAGCAGCAAAGCCATCTTTATCCAAAGTTTAGCTTTTAATGTTGTTTGGACAAAAATCGATATAAATTTAAAATTTAACGCATAACGTCAGAATCTCCAACTTCACCTCCTTTGTTGACGTCAGCATCTCCTCCATCAATCTTCTTGCAAACATCAACCTCACCTTCCTTGTTGACGTTATCATCACAAATCAAACCAACACCTCCTCCTCCTCCATCAACCTTGATAACGTCACCACCCCTAGACTTACCTCCCTTGATGACGTCACCATCATCATCATAACCAAATCTACCATCAACGTTGTTAACAACACTAGTATCAGGCGAAAAGACTCTCCTAGCTCTCAGATCCTTCACCTTAACATCGAACCTCACCTCCTTAGGCAACAAATCAGCTTTTGTTGTTACCGGACCCTTGATGAACATGTCACGGGTCGAATTGGGTTGGACGTACCCGAATCATTTGCGATGGAAGTAGATCTGAGACTTGCTGCGAGTGAATGTGCCGCTTAGCTCATCGCATTTTGACAATGAACATATGTGTTTACGAGATCGAATATGAGATGATGAATCCATTTGATTTGATTTGATTTGATTAATATGGTGGTGGTGAACTAATGATTGATGTGTTTTTATTTTTGTGTGTGGAGTTATTAGGGTATTATTGTAAGGAAATGGGGGGGAATGTGGCGGGGTAAAGGTTTTATTATTATTTGGTTTTGGCGAGAACTCCTTGTAGTTGTCTTGGTTTACCCCTAGGACTTCTAATTCTCGTATGGCTCACGAGACCAAGCATAGTTATTATTTATATTTTTTTTTTCATCGATTGAGCTTACATACTTATGGTTGTGTGTTTATTTGCTTTTATATATGTTTGGAATGTATATAAGTGGCAAATGTTTTTATAAAACTAAATATCAAACATAACCCAACAAACTCACGAACTAATTTTCATCCCGACTAGACCAATGAACTTTCAAATATTGTTTCTACATCACCAATATGACCCTAAAATGACCTTAAAATGACTATACTACCCTCGTCTTCCTTACATCCACTCAAGAACACCCTGTCACTTTATTTTTTCAGATCCAAAATGATAGCAGCAAAGCCATCTTTATCCAAAGTTTAGCTTTTAATGTTGTTTGGACAAAAATCGATATAAATTTAAAATTTAACGCATAACGTCAGAATCTCCAACTTCACCTCCTTTGCTGACGTCAGCACTCTCCATCAATCTTCTTGCAAACATCAACCATTCCAACCTTCCTTGTAGACAGTCATCATCACAAATCAAGACCAAACACTCCTCCTCCTCCATCAACCTTGATAACGTCACCACCCCCAGACTCACCTCCCTTGATGACGTCACCATCATCATCATAACCAAATCTACCATCAACATTGTTAACAACACTAGTATCAGGCGAAAAGACTCTCCTAGCTCTCAGATCCTTCACCTTAACATCCAACCTCACCTCCTTAGCAACGAAAATCAAGCTTTTTTTTTACCAGACCTTGATGAACATTCAGGGTCCGTAATCGGTGACGTACCCTAATCATAAGCGATGGAAGATAGTCTGAAACTTTGCTGCGAGTGAATGAGCCTGCTTAGCTCATCGACATTTTTGACGATGAACATGTGTGTTTACGTGAACGAATATGAGATTAAAAAATATAATATATGTGATGGAAAATGAAAAACCATATGATAAGGATTTGATTAATATGGTGTGGTGAAAAATGATTGATGGTGGTATTAATTTTTAGTGTGTGTGGATTTATTAGGGTATTAATTGTAAGGAAATGGGGGGAAATGAGGCGGTAAAGGTTTTATTATTATTTGTTTTGGCGAAAAGAAATAGAAATAAAGTGACAGGGTGTTCTTGAGTGGATGTAAGGAAGACGAGGGTAGTATAGTCATTTTAGGGTCATATTGGTGATATCAGAACAATATTTGAAAGTTCGTTGGTCTAGTCGGGACAAAAATTAGTTCGTTGGTCAAGTTGGGACGATTTTAAAAGTTTGTAGGTATTTTATGGCTTTTACCTTTTAAGAAACTAAATCTTTAATTTAATTTAAGTCTTAAATATGATTTGACACTAAATCTTTGTTTTTATAAATAACACTTAATTTGTTATGCTTGTTATTTATTTATGTATTGTCCAAATCTAATATTTATTCTACTTAGGTTATATATTAGCATTTAAATGGACAACTTGACACACATAAAAGTAAAACAATGATTAAAGTTAAAAATAGTTTTTAACTTGTGCTACGAAGGATGAATGCATGCTTCCTCGTACACACTTTTTGATCACATATTCATCAAAATTTATACCCGTCATAAATTTAAGTCATGCCGTCCAATTGTTTAAGATCACTTGCAATTACTTTTCACTCTGTGTGAGACGTAGGTGAATTGTAACCCAATGTGATTATTCTCTATGCGTGAGACCTAGACATATTTTTACATGTTCTCAAATTGGATGACTTAATTGAGTTAAGCAGGTGAGACCTTAAGCCGAGGCAAGGATGAGACTAAACATGTCAGCTTGACATTAGTAGCTCGTTCACTAGTGCCATGAGTCCCATACGGTCTAAGAATTGCATAAGTCTTGCAATTGGTAAACGTCACCTACCTATTGAATCTATGATTGCTAGCAGATCAACTGATGTGATGGTGGAACCTCAATGAGGATCTTAGCCTTTCGTAAAATTAATTGTTTTAATAGTGTAAACTTGGGTAGTTAATTTTAAAAGGATAATTATCAAAAATACTAAAATAAATTTTGTAATTCTATTAATGAAATTTATGCAACACAAACCGTAAACAAAAGTTTGTTTCCTTTCTTTGTTAAAGGAAGACAAGCTAAGTCTTCTTTCCTTGTAAGAAAAGACTTATTCCTATCTTTTCTACTTGTATGAGAAAGCTATAATAGGAACACCAAAATTTTCCAATTCTAATCAAACTCAATGCACACTTACTCAAGAAATCGTATTGTCTTGTCAAACGGTTAAGCACGGTTTCACATCTTATTTGGATAACTAGAGAACATGTTTTCTATAGCTACCAAAATGATACATCTTGAAGCGTCAAGACATTATATGGGTTTTAATGATTAGTATGGAAATTTCAATAAATCGCGAAAGAGAAAGGGAAATTACTAGCATGTTTTTTCCTTAACTCAATAAATTCCCTAAGATACAACACACCCTTGAGGCAATGTAGAAGAAGAATTGCATGCAAAACTTTCAATTTAAAGAATGGCATTGATGGCTAGTCCATCATCTATATAGTAGAACTTGATGCACTTCCTTGAATATCTAAGTACATGTTTACTAGTCCATGAGGCTCACATTAGTGATAATGTGTAGATATTAAAAGAGTAGAAAAGTAAATAAATTGCTACTTGCACTTCATTGGTATAGACACACATTTAATGTTGTCTCATCTAGTAGAAGCAATGCATTTTACTATTGATATAGACACACATGTAATGTTGTCTAAATTCAGTGGGAGATATGGGCTTATCACCTTGTAAGTGACCCATTTTATTTCTAGCTGGTCTTGAAATAATATAAGCATAAATATATTTAATTTTTTATTTATATTTTTTTATGCAGATTTAACTGTCTATATCAATGAAAATCCATTAGTGGTCGAGATAGTATTTTAATTTAAAGGACTGGTAGCTGGTGAGTGATGACCCACGCTAATTAAATTTCACATGTTAAATTTGGATTGTGTTTGGTTGACACTAAATTGGAGCAATAAATTGATCTGATGGCAATCATCAATATAGAAGTTTTTTTTAGTGTGTCGGTGTTTATTACCTTTACTATTATTATGTTTTTTAACCCCACACCAGAAGAAAATATCTTACATGCATTCATAGTTTTTGTTAGGGCTGTAAATGAACCGGACGAATACGAACGGAGCCTTGTTCATGTTCGTTCGTTTAATTTTAGCCGGACAGATAAACGAACACGGTCACTTAAACGAACGAATATTTTTGTTCATGTTCGTTTATTAACAAATAATGTTGTTCATGTTCGTTTATGTTCGTTTATTAAGACACTAAACGAACATAAACGAGCGAACATAAACGAACGAACATAACTAAACATAAAATTTATAAAAATATAAACAATATTGTGGTTCATAAGTGTTGTTTTGTTTAAGTAAATCAATTTTAAAACTATATAATAAAAAGATGTGATAAACGAACATAAACAAATATATGATTCTAAACGGACGAATAATCGAATGTTCACGAACATAAATGAACGGACAAGACTTTTGTTTATGTTCGTTCATTTAACTAAACGGACGTAAAGTGTTGTTCATGTTCGTTCATTTAATAAATAAACGAACATAAACAAACTTTTTACCGAACGGTTCATGAAATTTTCACTGAACGTCCAGTTCGTTTACAGCCCTAATGATTGCTTATTAAAAAAAGTTCTATATATACTTATAATGCAAATGTGATTTGAGTTTGACTTAAATCATATCATACCTGTGACATTGTCATATTATTCATACAAACAAACAGAAGTATGGTGGGCTCATAACCCATTACTCTCAGGATCGTAACTTGACTCATGATATGCTCATTTGCTTGTATAAATGCTTGATGTTCTGTCGTGCACAAGTGAGAGAAATCTTAATTGTGTGCAAGGTACAACACATAACAAATATGACTAATGGTTTTTCTTAACCGCATGGTAAGAAAACTAATATTCTACTAGGACTTATATACCTCGATGTATGTCGCCCTACATAGAACTAGTGTCAAGAAATAAGGAATACCTACTTCATCATATTCACTAAAAGGTTTAGCCAATATGATTGTGTCTTCTTGTAAATACATCAATAAGAAGTATGTAATTAACTTGAAAAGACTGTTGAAGCCAAGAGTCGATGTTCAATAATACTTTATTTAATACTTTATTTAATATGTTTCTTTCTTCTTGTAAAGACATAAACATCAGGTCCTTGAACTGTTCATAAACTTATAAAGTAAGCAATTGACTTGTCATGTCTCCTAGTCACGACATGTACATGAATTCATTGAAATGATCAAAGACTTATAAAGTAATGTTAGCGATTAACGTGTTATGTCATCTAGTTAAGACATGTACATAAAGTCCTTGAACTTCTTTAAGACTTCTACGTTATAGCATGCAATTGGCTTGAATTTACTGTTGATGCCATTTGGTTTGACCAAATTGGAAAGTATGTGAGCCATAGAGTATTAGGTTATCTAAGAAATTGTGGTATTGTCTTACAATCCTAATACTCATAGAATACCTCATCTTTATGGTATGTCTGATGTGTAAAATCAAACTCTATTGATATTGTTTGATCTTTGATAAATTTTACCTACTCTTCCTCTAATCTTTTCAAGGTTAACAAAACTGAGTAAGCTACGTGTTTACTTAATATGCTTCCAACCAAGAAGGTAACTAAGATACCATCAGGTTATGGAATGGGAAGACTCCATTAAGTCTTAACTGAAGTTCTGAATTTGTTGAGATCAAGTTAAGCGTGTTATTAGCAAAATAGAGTCAAGAACTGTCAGCATATATTATACCTCCCAAACAAGAACAAATTTATTATTGCTCGACTTGCTGCGTAGTTGGAGAAAGCCTCCTCTTACAAGAAGCAAGTGGGAGCATCTATTTTGGAGAAAGTGTCTCCTTACACAACATTCTGAATGCACTAGAGAACAACATAATGAATGTTGAAATATAGTCCATGAAAGAAAATCATTTTGGAATTTGATTGATCTTTCACTAATCGGTAAGACTGAGGTTAAATTGGTTCTTCTAGGAGAAGACTAATATGGACAGAAATGTACACACATTTAAACACACACCTAGTGGTAAGGGTTTTACTTATACTCAAGCAATTGACTATGATTAAAACTTCTTTTCCTTGCAAGCGTTAAATGAATAAGGATATTAATTACCATACTTGATTTCATGAATATGAAATATGACAATTAGATGTAAAAACTCCTTCTTGAATGATTACCTTTGCGAGGACGTTGAGTAATCAAAAGGGTTTTTGAATCCAAGTTATCTTTAGAAAATGTGCAAGCTGCAAAATCCAAGTGTGGATCAGAGCATGCATATAGGAGCTGGAATCTTAAGTTTAAATCAATAATTTGATTTTGATTGAAACAAAGATAACTCCTGAGTACACCTTAAAGCTAGTCGAAGCATTATGTTTTGTCTTTCTTATATCTCATATGTTGTTAACATATTGGAAATAATATTTCACCTAAGCTAGAATTTAATCCTTAGTTTGGAATAATGTTTCTATCGAGAGATATACGAAATAAAACATACAACCTTGGAACAAATGTTTATTAGGATAAACATACGCGATTAATAAGTCTAAGACAACATGACATAATTGAGCAAGACTCAAAGTTCTATCTCACCTGATGAGTTAAACACATATTTGAAAATGTTTTGTTCATCTAAAGGTTTCATTATGTATGTCATGATATGTATTAGGCTAATTGTAACACTTGCATGAATGCAAGATGAACCGACAACTATAGTAACTAAGTAAAAGTCATTAGACTACTATTAAAAGAACAGTCTAAAAGACCTGCAAAGGACTAAAGACATGTTCATCGTTTACGGATTTTAATAAGGAGATTAGTGTTGAGTTTATACACTAATGCTTATTTTGATTGAGATGATTCTCAATCCTAGTCGTAGAAGGATTTTCATCATAAATGATAATATTGCTGACTAGACATGCTTGATTGAAAGCATTGTTGCACTATTCATTAAAGAATAAGAATACTTTAAATTTTTGGAAGCTGTTAAGAAGATTGTCTCATATAGGTGGTTTTGCTTGCTTCAAACAACCTATGTAATCTAGGGGTGAGCATCGATCCAAAACCGGACCGAACCGGCCAAGACCTGACCGGACCGAGATCGAATTGGTCTAAAACGCCGGACCGAGGACCGGACCGAAATGGTATGGTCTGGTCCGGGGTCGGCCCGGTCCGGTTTGGTCTTCGATCCGATTCGGTCCTACAAGGCATAATGTTCGGGTTTTTTGGTAAGACCAACTGGACCGGATCGAGGAACGAATTGGTCCAAAACGCCGAACCAAGGACCGGACCGAAATACGTTCGGTCCAGTCCGGTTCGGTCCGGTTTTCCGATCCGGTCCGGTCGAACGGTCCGTATGCTCAGCCCTAATGTAATCTGTTATGGCGATGCAAGTATTATTGTATTAGCACTTGAACGCACATATACAAAATGACAATCATCGTATTATTTAAAACCTTCACTGCTTGTGAGTTTTGAAACAAGTATTCTCAAAGGTCACTCATATGACAACTTATTTGGTACCTTTAACAAGTCAATGTATTATACCAAACATGTTTGTCATGCTAGGAACATTGAACTTCGACCTGCTAGTAGTCTCATGTATATCTGTTTTTAGTATTTGGATAATAGAACGTTAAGCAGTTGTATTAAGCAATGAATTGATATACCTGGTATGATCGTCTTCATTTATATAAATGTGTTCTATATTTGCATGTTTAAATCTATGAATAATTTATTTATTTTAAATCGTCCATTGTCAGTTGATGATACGGGAATATCATTAAAATAAGGCAAATGTGAGTGTTTTGGTCATATTCATATAGTATGAATATTGATGAACATTGGACTGACCCAACCTACGAGAAATCACTACATGGATCGGCATCAATAGTGAATCTCACAAGTAGTTATGTCTCTCATCCTTAGACTTGAGATGCAAGTAGGTTTTGTGTGTGTGGAATGTCAATCTTTGATATGGTTCAACGTTGACCTAAACAAGGCTGCTATAAAGGCCATTTTCAGGAGGGATGTGAAACATATGACGAACACGTGCAGTCAAAATAGGATTTGTTCCTCCACATGTTTTGAAGTTAGATACTACTGGGCCCCTCGATGATTTGAACAGATGTATGTATGGCCGCACCCAAATGTAATTAAGATGATACTTGATTAATTTGGTAATCTAGTTCAATATATATATATATCGAGAAACAGAATTGTTAAGCATTAGAATGACTCATGATCTGTGTCTAATGTTCAACATAATATCTGTAACAAAAGGATGATTGATATCTAAACCATTTAAAATGAGATGTTTAAGAAACCATCCTCATATGTTTCTAGGGGCATTGGCATGTGCTAGACGCTAACCTTTGCTTGTATTATTACTTGATTATTATGACGTGCATAAGTGGGAGCTGTTGGAGTATGCTCGTGTCATAATAAATAATTATACGGCTAGACACGTGTGAGTCTATGGGGTCACACACATATACATTGAGGTGCCACTCTATATATCGTGTTTATTGTATTTACGGTATATAAATAAACTACGTAACTCGGGATCAATATCGGGCTTCTAATTACTAAGCTAGTACTTAGTATATTGGACTAGACCAACAAATGGGCAAGCCCATAGTGGGCCTATCCTTGGCCGGCCTTAAGGGATTAAAAAGGGGGAGGAGAAAGTTCAAGGTTTATTATGACACTTGTTTTTTTTGAAAACTCTTTTAATTGATTTGGTCTTATCTCTAATTGTGAATGAATTAAAAATTGACCAAAAACTCCTTTTATTCTTCCTATCCTCCCAGGCTCCCAATAACGACGGCAAGAAAACCTTTGATGGTTTCCTTGTGGTTTTGATATTCTAGCTTTAAACTATTGTAGTTAAAGGCTTAACAATTGGTTACGGGTTTAAGGACTAGCATCCAAGAGGTATACGGTGAAGTGTAGTGTGGATATTCATAGAGGTGATCTACTTTGGTCACTTAGTTTCTTGGGTGGATCGTGTACAAGTGAAGGTCATTATTTGATTCTACCGATCACACTACAAAGGTAATAATCGTTGTTATTTATTTGATTAATCATATGACTCTATGGATCCGTTGATAGGTGCATGATCCGCTGCGTTTATATTTGTTTATATGATATGAATATATCTCAGCACCTATATGCGTGCGATACCAAAATTGAACAGTTAGGACTGTGGGAGACAATTTTTTAAATTTGGGACTGAACTTGTATATTCAAAACAATTTTAGGGATGAACGGTGTATTTTATACTGGATATACTAATCAAACGAAAACATCAAATTTTGTTATAATTATACCACAAATCGTCATCTTCTTCGTAGATGGATCTACTAGTTGAAGAGATGATAAATCGGGCCTCATGAGAGAGAGAGAGAGTGTGTAGATGTTCATTGCTAAACACATGAGTTAGCTGTGGCATATGAAAATGTCAATTTTCCCTTCGTTAATGTAATACTCTATCCGTCTCAAATTTATAGTCTCTTTTTCTATTTTGAGATGTCACAAAATAATAGTCATTTTTTTTGTCTCAACCAACTAAAATAGAGCTTAATGGTGAAAAACTGAAAATTATATTTGATTGGTTGAAGAGTATTGTAGTATCACATTTTTGTGTATTTTTTTGTGCGAAGACAAAATTTTCCACACATAAATTATACCCTCTTTAATTTGAGTTTTTTTAATTTCGTCTTTGTGGTTTGCAAACATTTTCACCTTTCGTATCTCTTCTAACTTTCTTTCATTGTTCGTTTCAATTCTTATAAAATCTTGCACATTTAGTCCCTTATACAAACAATCGTTACTCTGGCATTTGGTTTTGATTGTTTAAGTTAAATGCTAACGATCGTTGGCCAAAAAGACATGACGAGAGTAATGACGTTAGGGGATTCAACAAGTCAGAGTAATGACCGTTTGTAAGAGGGACTAAATATGCAAAACTTGATAAAAATTGAGACAAACAGGGAAAGAAAGTTAAAAGAAGGACGAAAGATGAAAATATGTGCAAAACACAGGGACTAAGTTTGAAAAAACTTCTTTCACTTTCTAAGCCCAGTAGATCAACTAGCAGGCCGTGAGGATTAAACCATTCGATTTTCAAAGAGGGATATTGCATTTTAACAATTATATATTCTGAGAGGTTGCGTTTCGACACTTGAAAGAGGGAATATCACCAAATTTAACCGTAACCCTAATTAATTCTCAACAGGTAATCTTCAATTAATAATAAAAACCTCTCAGAATAATTAAGTTTGAATGAATTGTTGTTTGGTTGATCATCAGAATGGATGCTGCAGCAAAGAAGAAGGCCATATATCGTGCTAAATTAAAAGCTCAAAAGCAACATCAACGTATCGAATCACCTCTCGTTAGGTGTACAATTTTTTTTATTTTTTAAATTTAAAGTGTACCTGATTGTTATTATTTCATTACAGTAACAAATACTCATCATCAAATTTTGCATTATTCACAAATTCAATATTCTAGGAACCACGACTAGCTATTACTGAATTAATAAATTTATATAACTCTTTTGCACTATTTTTTAAATTAGGATGTTCCTGTTTAGGTCTTGACATGTTTACAAGGTTAGGTTGTAGTTATGCATCTTAATTAAGGATCATTGTGAGTTACGGTTATCGTCTAAGTGTCCAAGTATTTCAAGTTTGTATGGTCATCTTAGGGTGTGCTTGGCAAAAGTAACAGTTTTTTTTCTATAGAAACGTTTGGTAACGTAGCTGTAGGTGTAATCATAATGTGTAACACAACTCCTAAATGCTCAACGCTATTAAATGCTACTTCATGGATCGTTGGAAAATTGAGCATTATGAAAAAATAGATAAAGCTACTTGCTGATTTCCAAACAAACATTAAAAATCAGGACGCTCAACGCTTACCGCTCACCACCGCTTCTAAATGCTCGTAAATGCTCCGCGCCAAACACACCCTTCATGTGATGCATCATTAGGACCTCAAACTTGCTTTGTCTACAAGAGAAGCAGTAAAAGTTCATCTTCTATCAAATAATTTCACAGTCGAGTCAATCCTTTTTGGCCTGTTGTATGTTTGATTTGGTTTTAGGTCAACTATCAGTAATCTTTTATGTTCAAGGGTTGCCAACATTATTAGTTTACTTGTGGTTCCAATATAACTTGTTTTGACGATGTTATACGCTATTTAAGTTTAAACATGTTATCACACATCCGATGACTTATATTGTTATGTTATCGGTGGTTTTAGGTACAATGAATCTGACCAGCCTGTCTGCAAAGTTTGTGATCTTGTTTTAAAATCCGAATCTGCTTGGAGTGCACACCAGGTATCTGCCAAGCATCGCGAGGTAATATTATTTATCTATATGAGGATTATCAATGCTCATCACAAGGGCATATAAACATTCATCAAACACACACCATTGTTGAATTGACACTGGTCCTCTTTCAATTGGCGATGCATCGTTGCTTCAGTTATGATTGTGGAAGAATGTTTGTGTTTTCTATGTTGACCATGTGATTAAGCCTACTAAGGGATTAATAACCTATTGAAATATTACTCTCCCTGTATATATGGTCGCACGTGTGTATATGTATATGTATGTGTCCATGCATGCATTCAAGTGTTTATGTGTATGCGCGTTAATTATTTATGCAGATCTATGAGAAGGTTGTATGTGATACAAAGATAAAGTATATCATTGTATTGATTGATAACATAAACCTTGTTTTGAGCTATACAGTATGTATGTCAGTATCCCTTCACCTTTAGTTTACTCCCTTGCAAGTCATGATGAGAGGAATAGCACACATTCAATCTGTGTTGTTGTGTATACAAGCAAAAATGTTTGCTTGTTTTGGTCAATTTGTTGTTATTTCCACTTCAGGTTTTAATATGATTGCTGATGTTGCAGGCAATTCAAACTTTTAAAGCAAATGCTGCTGCAGCTAGTAAGGCAAACAATGTGAAGCCCGGGCCGTCTACAGAATTTAAGAAACCTAAACCTGAGCTTCCTGCTGAGTCTAAAAGTCAAATGGGGCCACCTCAAGCTCGTTCCGGGTCCGCACTTCCTTCTAATTTCTTTGATAAGCCGGACACGAAAAGGCAACAAAATGGTTAGAGCTCATTGCATTCTGAATGTTTAAGTGTACTAGTAATATGTGGGTAGAGTGTTAAGGACTTTGATATAATGTTAGGTCATCTCTTCAAGACTTCATTATATCAATAATAGATATCTGTATTTAAGCAATCTATTAGTCAAGGTAAGTTAGCACATGAAATCCTAGATACACATATTCTAAATTAGTCTGTACAGTATATGGATCCCCTTTTTATAGCGCGCCTCACTTGAGTACTAAGCAAGAATGAATATATTTCTGTTCACACCTAAAAGATTTCTTCCTTCCGTGCAACTAGCCATTTAACACACATTAGTGTTTGAGTGGATATGTAGGTGTTTTAATCCCGTAAAGGACAAGGCGTATAATATATTAAGCTTTGAGCTATGCTTGGCCCATCTAGGCACTTCGTGTTCAATAGGAATTTCTTTTAAATCATTGCAATATTTGTTTATTTATTCTTCTATGTAACAAAATTTTCTGTTTAGTTAAGAGTAAGTATATGCCAAGATGTTATTTTTTGGATAAGCGTGTACATCAAGATATTTATTTACTGCGTTTTTGAACTCTCTGTAACTTTTCTGTTAGTTGCATATGGCATTTTAATTGGATTTAATTCCTTATTGTCATTATGGACATGGCGACTTGTTTTCTCAATACTGAGTCCGTGTGTTGTCTCTTAACTAGAAACTACTAAAGCAAAGTTGGTGGGCAATGATAAAATGAAAACGGTGTTGGGTTCTGCCCAAGCTCAAGTTACACATACGCCTGACGGGGAGAACAAAAGAGTAGTAGTCTCTAGTGCCAAAGTTGCCGAGACGGTAGGCGATGACACTCGGGCTTCTCAATCGCAATCGATTCCTGAAAACTTCTTTGATGATAAAGATTCTGATCAACGTGCACGTGGAATCACTCCTGTTAAGCTAAATATCAAGTAAGTCCTCGCATACGCTCATCTGCATTGGTCTTATGATATCTGGTTTTCTGATAGTTTCTTTCCAACACAAGTCATTGGCTTGGAATAAGCAACTAACTCACTACCCTAATGGGTACGACCCATCTATACAACTGGGCCGGCCCGTCTAGTCTAATATGGTCTAATAATTTACAATAAAGGACAATTTCTGATTTCTCTAGAAGCATATGTTCGGCATCACTCTATGTTTTCTTGTATGTAAAATTATATATGTACACTTTAGAAGTTGATATTCATGTATTTGTCTTATGATTATCTGGTATTACTATTTATGTGAAGTAGCGGAACATTATGCCTTCATTTAAAAATTTAAAAAGACTCGTCTTGGGTTCTGCATATTCTGTAACTTTATTTTTAAAAATGGCACTCATATTGATTTATATGATAACATTGCATACATTTACATGAACATATGTATATCACATATGATGCATATCAACGAATAATATTCTCTTTTGTAGTAGAGAGAATGGGTTTACATTTGGTTCTTGTTGATCTTGATAGTGCATACAAATATTGCCTAGAAAAGTGATGTCGTAGTTACATGAGAAATAAGTGGTTCAATGCTGAACGTGATTTATTAAATTACAAGAAGTACCAAGACGAGACATGATAGTACTACAATGTTATAACAAGGATCCACCTTAGAGTCCTGATCTTCTACCTCTTGAATTATAAAGGACATCTAAATTAGTACACTATTGTGTATGCTATTTTTAGTGATGTCATGTTGATATATGAGGTTTACCAGATTAGTGACGCGTTAATGTGAAGCTAATTGTTTGGAGAACCACCTTGGAATTTATGAATACCTTCAAATCTACAATTAAGAGTAAGTACTAGCAGAAATGCTGAAGGTTTTGCTGAATGTGTTGCCATATTATGATGGATAGAGTTTAAATGAGTATATATAGGACTTCTGGAGAAGTTGGAGTGAATCATTCTCGACGTATCATGTTTTGCAGTTTTATAGTCTAATTTCAGCCTATTTATACTAGTTCATGTTCACATGCTTCTTGTTGCATGATGCATGTCAATTCTCAAGTTTTATTAAAATAAAGTTATCATTTTCTACATGGGAAGAAAGATAAAAGATGGTTTAACAATAAAGGGTGACATACTGTTAATCTAGTTGAAAAAATAAAGGATATCATGAAACATAATAAAATCTTAGAGCTAAACATATAATCAAACTAAAGAGTTGATCCCCTATACTTCTACAATCTATTCTAAATAGGCCTTACTTGCACATACATATCACTAATGCTGCGTCTCCAAGCAAGGTACGGGTTTGAAACTTTGAATATTAGTGATGTGTATCGGCTACTGACAAGGTTGTAAAAATCGCTCGGCGGTGTCTCGGCGGTCGACCACCTTCAAGCGATAAATCGGTCTTGGCGGCGATTTATCGGTTTCTCGGCGGAGACCCCAAATTATAAAAAAATTAATTTTACCAAAATAAATATTAGCAATATTCTAACAAAATAAGTCAATAACCACAAAAACTTGTTTACAGCTTTTATTTAAAACTTGTTTACAGCTTTCAAGTATAAAACATTCATTTAAAACTTCTTTTTAATGATGGCCCTATGTATGACAAACATAATTAAGAGTTGCACTAATCAATTTCTTAGAAGTGTGGTCAGATATGAAATATTGATATGTAATAGTGTACCCCCAATTTATAACAATTAACAAACATAATTAACCAATGTCATATAAATCTAATTAATTAAAGATTTAAAACTGGTGGTGTCGCCGAAGGTGGAGGTGGAGTCGCCTGAGGTAATCAAAGACCCGATCCCTCTTTTCCAGTAAGAATTATTGAATGGGTTGTCTCAAAAATTAGACCCGATCCTAATATAAAACGTTTTATTTTTTTTTTTATTTAAGTATAGAATTATTGAATGGGTTGTCCCAAAAATTAGACCGAATCTTATATATAAAACACTAATAACAACCCTTTTTTAAAGTCAAAAAAATAGTTAGAACGATATGGTCCGATTTGACCGATAATGACTGATTTTGCCATTTTTTTTACGCATATTGGCACCAAAACGATATTTAAGACCGATTTAGTAAAATATCGTATTGGTGAGACCGCGATAAGCAAACTATCACCGATATTTCGGACCGCAAAACTGATATTTAAACATTCGAATCTCTAAAATCAGAACCTTGTATATAAGCCTGAGCAGGTGAAAAAAATGATAAAAAGTTATTTAACAAACCACTGTATCTTAACAGAAAACTTACCGTCAGCTTTTGAAAACTACACACAATATTTGAAAATACACTGTTTCTTTTTTTGCGGCATGATTACTACACAGAATGAAAGCTACATTCAATGCCAAATTGAAACTACATTTCAAATTCATTCCTCGTGTATGTTCCTGGACACGATCGACACCTTGTGTGATTTTTAGAATCGCTTGCACATACGAACTCGCACCACTTCTCACACATTTCGGACATGTTCCAATCTGCACTTATTTTTACTAAGTATTCATATATAAAAACATCAAAGCCTTGTTCGCATTTTCGCTAAATTCATAAGAAGTTAACGATAAATGTAAATTGGATTGTGTGGAATGTGTTCGCTTTGAGTCATACTAATGTAGAGGGATCGCATGTACATTACCTTGTTCACCAATAGCAAACCTTTAAATACAGGAGTGAAAATTGAGATATTTAGGAAAACATGATTACTTATTATCTCTTCGATTAAGTGTAAAGCTTTATTGATTTCCTTGATTCTAATCAACTCAGATACAATTCGGGAATACAAATCCTCCATTTTTATCTCAAGATCTTTATCAATGATATTGGCATAAAACTAATATGCTTCGAAAAATTCTTCATTACAAACTCAGCAATTAGCCAAATACGAATACACCGTTTGATTAGAATCTAAACCTAGTTTCAGCCCTACTACAATCACGCATAACCCTCCTTTCTGTTGGGATTTGATAACTAGTTAACCATTAACAACCATGAGTACGCAGCGGATATGGATCAAGTAAGGTGCATATGATTAACATACAATAAATAAACAAAAGGTAAACAAGAAAACTAACCCTTGAAGTCAACTGCAAATGAATAAAACCAAGACCTAGAAAATGCTTCCGAA
>BQNB010024741.1:8605-60386 GCA_026074375.1 Tanacetum coccineum
TTCCTTTATTTGAAGTCCGGGTTATGTACTGATATTTGCACATAAGCCATTTAGAAAATTAGAAATGACATGTTTTGAAACAATTTGAAAACTCGCGCTCGAACTTCATTTACACACCCGTGTCAATGTTAATCGACATTTCTAAGCTCTGATACCAATTGTAGGATCCTGTAACACTTCACTTCATAGAATCAAACACGAAATCGGAACAAGAAAAGAGAAAGAAAGATTGAGTTGTTTAGAGAGAGAAAGAGGAGAGAGATTTGAGAGAAAAGAGAAAAGAATTATTTAGATATTTTCAACAACTTGAACAACTTACTTTTCCAAGTGGAAAAGTTCCTTATATACCCCGACACGTAAAAGTGACGCGCGGGATATTTAACTAGGACCCGGGCTCGGGTTTTGCTTGGGATTAAACCCGAAACATATACAATATTAGATTAACTATCGAGCCTGATTCCCGATATTATCCTATTACAACATTAACTAATTAAAGACCGAAGCTCCATCGTAGATTGACCGAACTTCCTTGTTCGACTCAATAAATTGAGGCTAACAATTAGCAATAAAAGATGAATTTTGTTTTGTCATTCATCTTGAGTTCGGTTGCATTAACCTCCGGTTTCCCGTTTTATAGTATAAATACTATACCTGTGATCAGGTAGATTCAAAGAATCTCCTTGACAGGATTTCCAGCTCAAAGCATAGGATCTTCTAACGCAGGTGTATTAGATTCTCCATGCTTGCTAGTTCTCATTACCGGAACGTCTCAAAGCAGACAACACGGTAAGAATGAATTAGATAGTTACTATCTTTCTGATTAAGCCGTCAATTCATTTATTGGACCAAAATCGATATCCGGTTATCACAAGCTTGATTCATATAGAATCTTGCAAGTCACCTACCAAGAGCTTGTTTGACGTTGGCTCAAGCAGGATTTACATCTTCACTATGATTACTTAAGTATCACTCGGATGTTCTGGCAAGATCTCAAGGATAATGCGTAGGACTCTTTGTAACAACTTGTGAACTTTATGGTGTTCAACAAGTGTAATTTTGACATTGTGTCCTAATGAGATTTATAATTTGATCTCTTCTGGCTCTAGACTCGATTTGTGCATTTTGGTTTTAGTAATCGGAGGCTGGAGCAGACTGCCACCTATTCAATATCAACAATCTCGGAGTGAGATGTCAATAGATAACATGTGTATCTCCGTGACAAATAAGACAAGTTTCTTTTGAGAGAAACCCGAATGGCTGGGAAGGGTTGTGCATTGCATCACTGGGTCCATGATGTCGTCTTCAGTATCAAAATTCATCTTTGTGAAAACTGATAGATTATGCATTGACCCGGTTTCTGCCTAAGGTGTAAGGAGGGCTGCTTTGTTTTCACCCTTTATCCATACATTTATTTTTCATTCTTCAACCCCTTCAATGCTTACCAAGACGTCATTACTAACACCTTGTTGTGATTGTTCCAGTGTTAGCTCAATCTTAGTCGGCATTTTTCCCTTATACTCATTCTTCTCCAATCATACCTAAGGACTGCTATTTCTAACTACAGATTGTCCTTGGGTAGATCCCGCCAGTTCTGGTTGGATCGTAGGACTTATACCTAACCTTAACCGCCTTATGTCTTCATCGACATCGTGAGATTAATTGGTTGTGGGTACAGAGATCGAACCATAAAACCATTTTCTGACATTTTTATTTTCAAATACTCCCCCGACATATGTGCTCCGAGATTCGAAATTGTTTAGCACATGAAGAAAAGAGTTGCACTTAGAGTCTTAAAGATCACATTCTTCTATATCATATTTTAATCACATTTTATCCCCTTATTTTAAATAATAAAACACTTAGTATTTGAAATACCAATTGATTAAAATTTGACATGAAAAATTCCACGGGGAGAAAAATTATACCACGATATTGCATGAATTCATTTTCTGAAAGCTCCCCTTCAACAGTATATGTGGGATACCAATATTTATAAAAACTTGACATTGCAATGAAAAATTGATATGACACCACAAAATGTTGAAGACGGAGTGAGATGCCTTAGTGAACAATGTATATTATTAATTGATATTATAATTTCCACATTGTAATATCACAAAATGTGTTTGGATACATAAAATTGACTTTTATGAGATGTACCCAACACATTAAAAAGTATTAAAAAGCTCCCCCTCAGAAATTGATTCACATAAAATGACATTCTTTGTATCATACTCCCTCCGTCCCATTTTTATTGTCTACGTTTCCTTTTTTGGACGTCCCAATTTAATTGTCCACTACTAAAAATAGATAGGGAAGTTTGATCAAGTTTACTATATTACCCTTGTTTGAAATTATGATTACAAACTTTAAAGAAAACTTTAATTAATTAGCTAATGGTAAAACTGTCATTCTGTCAAAAAGTAAGAAAGAGAAAGCAGTAATAAATGCACTTTTCTTAAACTGTGTGTTTTTTGTCGGAGGACAATAATTTTGGGACGGAGGGAGTAATTTTTTAAAACTTATTCGAGGAAGGGAGTGTTGAACACATAATTTTAACAAATCCACTTTTTATAGAAAAATACCACAAATTATATTGTAGACAATTTGACATTGAAAGTTATTTTTGAAAATTGTGTTCAACGATTTTTTAAAAACACATGATAGAAGATTTCTCTTCTATTTTTAAAGTAAGCGCACTGAAGCGTACACTTCCCTAGTACATTCAGGTCTGAGTTATGCACTGAAATGTACATAAGTCATTTAGAAAATTTAGAAATGACATGTTTTGAAAGCATTTGAAACTCTTGTTAGAACTTCATTTACACGCCCGTGTCGATGTTAATCAACATTTCTAGGTGCGTAAATGTTATCGAATCCAAGAGACATGTCGAGAAGATTCTTTTTGGTATTTTTTGAAATTTTCTGATTTTGTATTTTGTTTTTCTAGGTTTTATATTTTTCTATTTTCTTTTTGTTGGATTTATATTTTTGTATTTTCTTTTTCAAAATTTTTTATAAATTAAAAATAAATAGAGAAGAAAAAATATTCACAAATTGATGTTTAATAGATCAAGCATATTTGTTTGCCAGAACTTCCAGTTCATCTGGAGTCAAACATCTCATACCAAGTCGTCTGACGTGATACTTAAACCTATCTTCCGACAGAGCTTTAGTAAACAGGTCAGCTAACTGGTATTCAGTTCCGACAAAGAATAATTCAACAATACCCTTTTCAACCTATTCCTTTATGAAGTGATATCTGACATCGATGTGCTTGGTACAAGAATGCTGGATTGGATTGCACGAGATGGCTATGGTTGCCTTTGAGTCACAATACATAGGTATTTTATCAAAGTGAAAGCCATAATCTGTGAGCTGAGTTCTCAACCATAGAACTTGAGCGCAGCACGCAGATAAAGACACATACTTGGCTTCTGCTGAAGACATTGAAGTGCAGTCCTGCTTTTTGGACGACCAGCTGACTAACTTGTCACCACCTAGAAATTGTATGCCACTAGGCGTACTCTTACGTGAATCGAGACAACCCGCGTGATCCAAATCTGAAAAAGTAGTTAGTTCAAAATCGGTGTCCTTCGGATACCAAAGTCCCATGTTAATGGAATCTTTAAGGTACTGAAAGATCCTCTTAACCGCAGTGAGATGTTTCTCAGTCGGTTTCGCTTGATAACGAGCACAATAACATGTTGCATGTACAATATCTGGTCTACTTGTTGTTAGGTACATGAGTGCTCCGACCATACTACGATATTTCGTTTGGTCGACCGGAGTACCACTCAAGTCAGCATCAAGGTGTTTTGTAGCCATTGGTGTACCAATGCTATCACATGAGGTCATACCATGCTTTTTAAGTATCTCTTGAGCATACTTAGCTTGGTTTATAAAGATACCACGAGGGGATTGGTGGATCTGAATTCCTAAAAAGAATTTCAGCTCCCCCATCATAGACATATCAAACTTGCTGTGCATTAGTTTTTTAAATCGTTTTGAAAGTTTTGGGTTCGTAGAACCAAAAATAATGTCATCAACATAAATTTGCACAAGCAATATGTCTTCCCCATGTTTAGTTATGAACAGAGTTGGATCAATAGAACCTTTTGAGAATCCTTTGGATACCAGGAAATTGGAGAGTTCATCATACCACGCTCTTGGTGCTTGTTTGAGACCATATAATGCTTTCTTGAGACGGTAAACTTGGTCAGGATTATATGGGTCAACAAATCCATCTGGTTGATTTACGCACACTTTTTCCTTTAGATAACCATAAAGAAATGTTGTTTTGACGTCCATCTGGTATACGGTAAATGATTTGTGTGCAGCATACGCAATGAACAACCTGACGGACAACCGTACAGCTTCCAACTGGAGCAAATGACTCATCGAAATCAATTCCTTCCTTTTGAGCATATCCCTTAGCCATAAGATGAGATTTGTTACGAATGACAGTGTTTTCCTCATCACATTTGTTTTTCTAGAGCCACTTTAAGTTAATGACATTTTTGCATATAAGTGGTTTGTCGACTAATTCCCATACATCTAGTCGTTCAAACTGATGAAGTTCTTCCTGCATCGCTTCAATCCATGGCCAGAATTAGCCATGGCTTCTTTGATGTTCTTTGGTTCGGTTTGACTCATGGTGAGTTGCGAACTCCACATCTCGCCATTGTTTCTAAGCCTAAATCTTTGTTCTATTAATTGAGATAGGTGTTCCAATAGATTGTTCTAAATGGATGATCTTAGTCCAGCGTGTGCGGAAGGATGGTGTTGATAGAAAGTATGCATGTTTGACGAATCAACATGACGAGATGATGTCTCCCCTCGTTCTTATACTGGTGTACTAAAGATGTTGATAAATTCATCATCGTTAAATTGTGCATTTCCGGTATTGGTTTCTGCTTGATTAATGTTCTCAAGTGCAGTGACAGTTGGTTTTAAAAAACCCCCTTGAGTTGGAGTTTGATGTGTTGATTGATGTTCATTGAAGGTGATTTGCAACATCGTTGTTGTGACAGTGTTGAGTAGTGTTTGTTGTTGACGTTTATCAGGATTACAGTAGCATGTACGCGGAAGGTACTTTGACACACAGGAGTAAATTCCATTGAGTATTTCACTGAACATCGGACTATATAGCAATTATAGCTCATTTGACGTTGTGTCTATCTCAGAGCTTGAGAACATTTTCTATGACTTTAAAGAGCGGGGACTTAAACTTTTCTTGATCAAGTACGTTGTCAACATTGTGGACCGGGTCAGAAAATGGACGTGATCTGACGCCATTGAGGCACTTCATAAAGTTAACATGATTGTTTCAACTATCATTCTTGTTCTCTTGTTAAAACCACTAATGCCTTTGACTGAGTAGAATACCCAACAAAAATACTTTGCCTCACCTTTTTCCTTTATTTTATCAATATTTTCACCATCTTTGACGATGTAGCAAAGAGAACCAAAGATGTGAAAGAACTTAACTGACGGTTTCCGGTCATTAATGATATGGTAGGGTGTTTTCTTATGACGAGGAATTACAAGTGAATGGTTTTGAGTAAAAATGCTGGTTGCAATTGCTTCAGCCCAACCATTAACAAAGAAACTTTAGCAGCGCTTAGCATTGTCGGAGCAGCCTCAACAAGAGTACGGTTCCGTCTTTCGACAACGGTGTTTTGTTCAGGAGTTCGAGCAGTTGATGTTTCGTGTCTTATTCCCTCTTTTGCAAAGTATGCATGAAGAGTTTTATTGCGGAATTATGTGCCTTTGTCAGTAAAACTGTTGTAACTTGAGCATGAAGTCCTCTTTGGATAAGTGTGAGGAAATCAATGAGAACTCCAGGTGTTTCGTCTTTGGATCTCAAGAAGTGAATCCATGTATATCGGGAGTACTCATCAATAATTACGAGAACATATTTCTTTCCATTAATACTTTCTACCCGCATTGGACCACATAAGTCCATGTGTAGAAGTTGTAACCGTCTTTTTGAGCTCGGGGTAGTCTTAGTGTGAAAAGACTTTCTTTTTGCTTTCCCCAACTCACAAGAAGAACACAGATGATCTTTGACGAATTTTAATTTTGGAAGCCCATTCACAATATTATTCTTTGAAAGAAAGTTAATGGTGTCGAAGTTTAAATAAGAGAGACGACGATGACATAACCATGCTTGAGACGATGTTGCTTTAGCCATTAAGCAAATTAGACTGGGAGTTGTTGAGTCTTGCAGAGTAATGGAGTACAAATCTGTGCCACGAGAACCTGTGAGAAGATCATTTCCCTTCAAATCACGGATATAACACGTAGACTTCCGAAAAGCAACTTCCAAATCCGCATCACAGAATTGACCAACGGAGAATAAATTATGATTAAGACCTTCGATGTAATAAACCCTTTTGATAGTAATAGCTCCATGAACCAGATCTCCAATAACAAGAATGGTGCAATTTGATCATTTCTCAAATCGTTCACCGTTCCTAAAAATTTTCTCCACAAATTAGTTAGAAGTTTGAGATTTCCGGGGTTCATAGGCTTTGAGCACCCAGAGTCGAACGTGAATAAAATTATCTCTATGAGTGCAAAACGATTAGAAGGACAATGGAGTATTGACATAGTGGAGACTCCTAGGAGTCTTTATGTTCCAAAATATTAGCAGTTCCTAGATGCATTCCTAGAGGCATACTAACGGTTTGGGTTAACATTTCCTTTTGGACTGTAGGTTTTAATTAATTGGGTGTGTATACTTAGGATACACTAATCTGCATGTTTACTAGTGTTGCTCATAAGCTTCCTAGATATGTTTCTAAGATTTCTTGACAGTGAAGTCTGTTGCAACGGTTTTCTTACTGGATGTTGTAACAGATTGATTCACAATATGCTAGGGGTTCTCTAGTACTAATAGGCACATCCATTGGTTGTCTAGGTCCGAGCATTCCCGCATTGATATAATGTAGAAAACACCATAAATATGATTGTCATTCAGCACACACTTTTCAACAAGTACCACAGACAAAGGTTAACATTCGAAGTTTGACATTCAACTGTCATTACACGCAGTTACAGACGTTTTATTATTTGAAAACTTAAACTTCCTATCGGTGGTCTTCTGCTTCTTGCTTTTCCCTTGACTATTGTTAGGCATACTTATCATTCCTGTTGATTGCTTTAAGTGTGTCTGCTAACATTAGTAGTAGGAATTACTCCTGTAGAAAAGGACACGCATTTGTTAGTTTTCCTATTGTCTTGAGGAAACTGTGGTATTCTAGTTTGATTAGGCTTTGTGTGCACTTTATACATTCCTGGTGCAATCACATTTGTGTTCTTGAAAATTGGCAAAGCATTCTGAGGCAAAATATGTGCAGTAACTCGTTTTGAAAAATCATTGGACACATTTTGTGTGGTAACTAGCTTTGACTTTGAGAAATCTTTCTTTGCAAGAGAATCTGAAAAAATAGCTAATTTACCTAAAATTGATTGTCTTTGACTTTAAAAGCATTCGTTGTCGAATACCGATGATTTTTTCAAACTTAGTTTCCACAGATTTTCCTTTCATCTGTTTATGAGTTTCTTAACTCACTTTTGCAATTCCTTTGTCTTGTATTGCGCTTTCAGAAGTCTGAATTTCAAAATACGGTTATGTTCTTTTCAAGAACTTACGTTTGACTGATTTTCTTTGAAAGATTTGTCATTTTTTATCTTTTCTTTAGACTGTTGTAAGTCAAGTCAAGTTAATCGCATGTTTCTGAAGTGCTTCAAAACTCTTTGACATTGTTCTACTTTTTGAAAGCTCTTTTTCAAGATGTTCACATTTTTCCAAAGTTTCTAAGTAATCACATTGCAAATTAGTAACTTCATCCAGATCAGTGTACACACCAAGTATTGCATTCATGTGATCAGCATAGTAATATTCCCTTGAAAGTCGGTCGATTTCATTCAAAAACTATGTTTTTTGATTTCCCAGTTGAGATTTAAGTAGTGTCTACTTCATGTTCAAGAGAATTAAATGTATCTCAAATCTGCAAACCATTTCTCTTTCAAACACAAGTGAAATTTGTTCTATGTCCGCATTATTCTGCTAATTTGGGGACAAAAATTTTCCTTCTTTTGAGTTTTGAATGAACGGATCGATGTACCAATATATGTTTCTTTGGCGATGGTTGTTTGTAATGCTCCACTCAGGCAAAAATCGTGTCAACACTATTTTTAATCTTGAAAAGTTCTTTAGAGCTTTTACACTTTTGATCCCAAGGAATGGATTCATCCATTCGTTTTTCTAACAAAGTTGTTTGTTTACGAAAAGACTCTTTGGAAAATTCATTATTAGAAGATGTATGACTCATCTTTGACGTTTTTGGAAAATAGTGTTGTTCAGGCGACTTTTCCCGTTGTGGAACGAACAAATCATAAAGATTATTCAACTTGTCATAATCAAACGGTCTGATTAATCGCTTAATTTTGATCGACTTCTTTGTCAAGACGAATCGTTTCGTTGATTCAGGCGCTAACATTTAACGCAAAGATTACAATATAGCAACCTCTATTATACATTCGAGTGATCTCTCTTTGAGCTTTCTTGATGAAATCAGTTTTGCCCAAAAACTGGTTTTACAATTACGATTAGAATATTATTGTTTGAACGGATTGGCCGGGTTTATATACAATAATCATTCAAAACCTTTGACTGTGTTTTCTATAGCAAATGACTTTTCAAGTTCTTGGTCTTCACGAGTTTTGTAAAGCTTAATCTGAGCCTCTTTTGCTTTGTGACATTATGGAGATTGTTTCTTGATGAGGTGCACAAAGGCTCCTTTTTCATATCGAAATCGTTTGATTTAAAATCATTTTTTTTTGAGTATATGCATTAGACAAAAAGATGGACTTTTAAAATCGATTTTGTATGACATTAATCCCCTTTAGCTTTTACATAATCAATTTCCACATTTGACGCATAATTCACATCTTTATATTATCAAGTTCCGCTTAGAACTTTTTAGGTCTTTAACATCAACTGATTAGTCTGTGGATGTTCATTGTTGCTTCTTTGAAATGGTGTATGTGATGATTCTAAACTTTTTATTCTGTTGTTTTGAAATCTTCAATTTACCTTGTTAATTTATCAACTACAGCCTTGTTTGATGATTCCAAAAATTTATTTCGGTTTTTGCTCTCATTAATTTCACATTTTCGTCTTCTAAATTAAGAGCAAGCAAATCACATACTTGATCAAGATCATCAGGATCATCTGGTCATCCTGATCTTTATCATAAATATTTCCAATGAATCAATAAGTGATATTGGTGTCACCTTCATCGCCAGATATATGTGATTACTAGATTCAGGTTGCTCAGGATGTTCATTTTCCATGGCAAACACATTATAGTTGTCATTATTGTTTTGTACCTTATGCATTGGCTCATCATCAAAGATTGGTCCAGAATTGTCAACTGGATCTGGAGTAACCTCTTGAAGCTGTGCCATGTACATATAATGTGCTTCCAATTCCTGATCATCAGACTCATCTTTCAGTATCATCTTCATCAGATTGTTCTGCATTCAACGGAACCCCAACTTCCTCTTCGTTTAACACAATAACATCTTTTCCTTGTGATAAGCTGCATCCTTTACTCGTTTCAGTTTCTGACATTCCCTTGATACATGCCCATATTCCTTGCAGTTGTAACACTGAATCCCAGACTTCTACACAACCGGAGTACCTACATTTTCCCTAGCCCCAACAACATTAACTGCCCTCTGATTATCATACCCAGTTCCTCTGTTAATTCTTGGAAATTATCTTGATTAGCTCTACTAGTGTTTGATGAAGTTCGAAGGTTGTTGTTTTTGGGGTAAGGGGGGTTTTGTAGGGGATTTTCTTTAAAACGAGAGAGAAATTAAAGCCCTGAGTTTGTCACTCTCCTTTTCCTTTGATCATTTCGCCTCATCTTCAGTAACCGTTATCAGGTTCTGGATTCATAAGTAGGAGCAAAAGAGGTAACAATTGCTTTTCCTCTATTTCTGGTAGATTGTTGTGATCTGGTGGAGGAATATTGAGTGTTTTGAGTATGGAATGTTTTGATATTGGTAACTGGCTTTGTTGAGCCAAACAAGTGCAAGTGGATTAGCGTAGTGCTAGTCTTTCAGCTCTTATCTCATTGACTTCATTCTGGTGTTGCTTAAGAATGTCATAAAGCTTGTGATAGGAGACAATCTTTAGCTCTTGACTCTGCTTAACAAGTGTCACAAACCTTTTCCATTCTGGTTGTAGTTGAAGTATGAACTGGACATTCACTTTGATGATTAGTAAACATGACATGATTTCTGACAAGCTCATTCATCTATCTTGTTAAAACCGTGGAGTAATTCGATTAAAGTGATTCCCATCCCGTGATGGGAATTTTCCAAACTCCCAATATAATTGGTTGCATTGATTCTTTGAACATTGATTGCATGTCACCTTGTTTCAACCTATAATGGCTTTCCACATTTCTACCTGCATTCGACAAGCATAACTGTGGAGTAGATATCGTTATCTATCCATGTGAGAATGAGTTTACGGCTTCAGGCTTCGGCATTGCAGTTGATCGCGTATGTCTTTGAAAAATATTCTTCGTTTGTTCTCATTACCTCTCTGTAGTTTCTTACAGAAACTACCTTCAGCAACTGAACTTCTTCTTCAGACTATTGATACGTGTATGGTTTGATTTTGGAGACCAATAGTGGATGAGTTCATTGTTAGGTTTGGTGTTAATGTATCTCTTGATTCTGGATTTCCACTGAACGTAATTACCCGGTGCTAACATTGGTGGACGATCTTTGCTACCCGCTTCCATGATAGCATTATGAAGAGCATTCAATGATTGAGTTTGCAAATTGGTATTTGAATTTGACATTTTGATGTTGTGAATGGATATCTGTTTCTTTTTTTAAGTAGGTAAAGTGATTGTTGTTTTGGGTTGAATCATTAATGTTTACGATTTTACAAGTCTTGGAATTTAACGAGAAAAAAGAATGGAATCTTTCGCGGGATTTTACAAAATCAAGAAGAAACTGTAAAACAATAATTAATTTGATGTTGAAATCGTTGTTGTTGTTGAAGAACTTGAACTTTCTTTAACGATTGATAAGGTAAAAATGACTAACGTTGAAGTTTGTACAAGAAAGGACTAACGGTGCAACGAGTTTTAACTAGAAGGAATAATTAATGCAACAAGGACTTGTTTTGAAAATTTCCTTTGAAGAGAAGGGCTGCATGTGCTATCTTTTCAAACGTGGTAATTAATGCAAATTCACTCCCTCCAAAACTATATCATGTTTGTTTTAAATTTAGAAATTAGGGTTACAAATATAGTTTTTATCTTTTAAGCTCGAACGATTATCGACGGTGAAATCCGAATATACCACATTGATCGAAAAGATGTCACGAGCACGGTGGTATAAGTGAAACAGCTCGTATTGCACCGTCATGCAAACTCGGAAAATCGAAAATGAGTTAAAATCCACTAGCTCAGTTTGCTCTATGTTTTACTAGTTCGGTTGCTTCTAAATAAATGAACTAGATTGGTTGTCAAGTGTTTAGACTAGTTCGGTTCCTTAACAAGAATGACTAGATCGGTTCGTACTTGAAAACCAACTATTTCGGGTCCTCCTTTGAATCAACTAGTTCGGGTTTCAAGAGTTTAGACTAGTTCGGTTCGTCTTGAAAAAGTTGCTAGATCCCGTTCGACTTGAAAACCAACTAGATCGGTTGTTTAGTTCGATGGTCTCGTTCGGTTCCAAAAGAAAACAACTAGATCGGTGGTTTAGTTTGGTGGTCTCGTTCGGTTCCAAAAGAAAACAACTAGATCGGTGGTTTAGTTCGGTGGTCTCGTTCGGTTCACACAAGACTCCAAGATGTACAACCGTCCTTGTCTTTGTCTTCTACTGAAACAACAAAAATAATGTACTATGAAGCTAAAAATGGGATCTTGGTTCCCTTGTGACTTCAGTCGTAGACCATAAAGATGAAATAAGCAAATACCAAAAAGCTCGAATAAGCTAACTTAGGGTGTAAGCTTATAAATAAGCTTTTTATAAGATTTTAACCTTTGAATAAGCCACTGAAAAGCACCACTAATAAGCTCGAGATGAAAGCTCGTTTTAAGCCATAATAAGAAAGTATAGGCTCATAAAAATAATAGAGAGACGGTTTGAAGATTTTCAAAAAAAAGAAAGAAAGAAGTGATGTCTTGTTTTCTTTGACAAACCAAAAAAACGCACCTTTAAAGAACAAGAATAAGCCCAAGATGTAAATGATGAACAGTAAGCCCAAAGACAAATTCATGTATAGAGAAATTTGTTGAACAGACAAATTATTTTTGTAGCTTGAAAACGTTTTCAACCAACATAAAAATAAGCTTACGTTATGAAAAAAAAATTGAAATAGAAACTATTAAATAGATTCGTAATATAAAAATATGCCATAAGCCAACCAATACGGTCAAGTTACAAATTACCACAATCAAATCACTAAACCCACTGTAGCTCTGTTACCAATTGTTATCCCATAAACTTAACCCATGTCACAACAATAAGCCATACCAATAAGCAAAAAGCTAGAAAAGAGATAAAGGAAAATGGAAGATTTATTAGAGAGAGAAAGTGAGGGTGGAAGATTACACACACACACAAGTGAATGAAATGGTAACCAACACCCTCTCCATGTGTGGAGAGGGTCCTATTTATACCCAATGCTAACTAGTAGGCGTATGGGCTTTCTACTTAGGTCGGGCTTTAGCATATCTGGGCTTTTAAGCCCGAACATGGACAATATTAGTATTACATCAAAGGCCCGTTGAACCCGACTAGCTATTACAATACCAGACCTAGTTTGACTTTCTTAGACTGATAACATTCATGTTTTACTTAATATAATTAAGGTTAACACATGTGTCACGTCATTTTTTCTGGTCTTGATGCTTGGGAAGTCTTGAGAAGGAGTGGCTGTTCAAGTGAGAGTTGTACTTTTTTTCCTTCCACAAGGTTTTTCCCATGTGGTTTTTCTTGGGAAGGTTTTTTAAGGAGGCAATCTCACTTGAAGGAGTATCCCCCGTACTTGTGGCTCGTCGATATAGTGGCTTGGAGGCTCTTTAGGTCGAATTAGGATGTCTCTTAGATGTTTATTTTGGTTGTAGTTTCATTAGAGGCATGTCTCTTTTGATTCCTTATCAGTTCAAGCTATTGTATAACAACCCACAATTTTCATAAATGTAAATATCTATCTAATAAGTTAGATGATGTACAATCTATCAGTTATATATGAACTCACCTTTTTTAGGGAAATTTTTTGCTTTATTACATTACATTACTTTGGCAATATCTCAATATGCAATATAACCTGCGTAACTTAAGTTAACGGACTCGGACAACCTACATATGGCAATCATATCTTCATATATGTCAAGAAAACATCATAACATGTCAAGTCAATATCATAATATCATTATTACAAGGCACATTATTCCTATAAGGTACCATTTGCAACAACGGGCTTTAAACCATTATCGGATGCCCTAAACCCTAATCTCATGGAAGGGTTAACCCCTAAAGTGAATGCACAAGCTACTAAAGCATATGTACAAGTAATATGATATCTCATTTGAAATATAAAATCTTTTCAACTCAAAGTACAAATCTCTAAAACCTCAATGTACAAGTCATTAAGTATAACACCTCGTGTTTTAGGACAATGTACGACGTTAATAAAGTCACTATTTATTTTTAGTATTGTACGCGTTTGTTTTTAATGGAAATCATTAAGTTAAATCGCGTAAACTAAAAATGATAAGTTAACGTTACCGGGCTTAAGCAAATTATTGTTTACGTCAAACAGGGTTAACAATTAGTGTGAGCTAATTGATTACGTTTCACAAGTTATTTTATCGGACACGTGAAAGTGTTTCGTTTCCCGTAAATGCATTAGGTTTCCCGGAAACCCTAACAATAAACGTACGCTTCAACAACAATACCTACGTTTATTATACAATGATTCGAAGTTTCTAAACTTTATGCATATTTATAATATATATTATACTACGTCTCGATATGTTATATACAAGATAAACAAATACTTTTACAAATAAGTACCTAGACATTACAGATACTTTATAATAAAACTACACTTTACTTTTTTTATACAAAAGTTTACTTACACATTTCTTTTATAAATACACAAGTAAACATACAAATTAATAAGAAAATTACTAGGGAAGGCCCACCCTTGATTTTCATGGATAATTCCCATTAGAGGGAACAAGAAACATAACCTTTAACCCTTGTGTCCCTCCTTTCTTGTCCCTTAAAAAACCCACGGTAAACCCCCCCCCCTTGATTTTTCTAGTCAAACTTTGCAACTACAAATATCTAGTTTCCTTCTCCTATAAATACATGCACTCTTAAGTAAACTTTTCATACACTTTCACTTAGAAAAATTATTTTCTTTCCTCCCTTTCTCTCTATAAACCCACGGCTCAAATAAGGCACCTAAACAAATCATAAAAAAAATTTCTACAATCCATACAACCTTTTACACATCAATCCTAAGACACACTAAGGTGTTTACAAGCATTGGTTCTTCATTTGCAAGGATTTAAGAGAAAAGGAAGATTAGGGTTTCAAAACATAATCTGGGTTTTATAGAAGCTTGTAAGCTTTGTTTTGAATCTAAACACGGGTTTAGCACTATTTCTCATTTCCTACAGCTTCCCTAAGGTCTTCATAAATTCTTCTTACTTTTTATTATCATTATTTTATGATGTAATATGTTTATTTATGCCTAAATCACCACTTAAGGACTTTATAATATGTAAAATGGTTATCATTGTATATGAAATGTATAACTTTTTCTTATGTCATATTGTCATATATATCATGGAAAAATAGATGTAAAAGTATGTTAACATGTGGTTTAAGTATAAACATGTTTAAGTATAAATTAGGGTTTATAAAGTTAATAAAACAAGCTTTTTATAAATGTTACATTTGGATAATTAAAGGTTGTTTTGAATCGAAATTCATACATTGGTTTGACATACTATAATATAATACGTCTTGTGACGATTTCCAAACTGATAGAAGAACTCGAAAAATCCGATTTATAACGAAAAGATACGTTAATTTACGAGTTTACGACGGTAGATATACTTTTATTAAACTTATTTTATAAAATGATACTAATCATTACAGATACTAATATTTTTAAACATCTTATAATAATGATATAACTTTATTTACGGAGATCGTACTCGAAGAATCGTTTAAAAACGGAACTATAACGAATAAAACTACGACTTTTCGATAATTAAAGTTTTAAAAGTAATTTTATAACTCTGAATCAGTAAAAGTACTATTCATCGCGGACCCAACTTTTATAAATATAATTACATCTTTTAATACCAAAGAGTACTCGAAAGGAATCACTAAATCGGGATAAAACGAATAAGTTATTACGATTACGATCTACGCTAATTTAAACCCAAAAACGACAAAGAGCTGTCTGTGACAGTAAAAATTGTAACCACCCCCAAATTGGGTTCCAGCAGATAAGGTGGTACGGGGCGTGATACTTCTCAGATCAACAACACAAGATAATATAAGAACGACCAACCGTGATGATGTTCAACCCGTAACATCCAGTATCCGACATGATATACGTTCGTTTCCAGTGATAGCTAGTCACCCGAACGGGGAGGTCAATCCCAAATAGATCTATCTATAATCATTCGCGCTCACATTCCAGTAATTGACAGTTCATGATTCATGGGCATAGTGGGTTATCGCTACTTAGGCAACACGTAATCATGATAAAATGTACACTTGCGTCCAATTTGTAAAACATGCATATGTTTCTCACCCCAAAAACTTATAATTTAATAATTGTAAAACATGGGGCTATGAACTCACCTCGAGTGAGTAAACTGATAATAAAATATTCCAAGTAAAAACGCGTCACGCTAACGCTCGAATGCAACCTAGTTAATATAGGTCGAATCAGTATTCAAGCACGTTGTCTAACAACAACTGTATATAATCCTATATAGTTATCATCGTACTATCGTTCGGGCTATCATAATTCAAGAGGTCATGACATGACGTACGAGGAGTTAGGACACTTTAAATCGTAAATCCAACAACTCGTCAATACGTCATCCGAAGAAGCCTCATTATGAAATTCCCTAGTAATATAGCACTTCGATATCTAATAACATATATAATCTATATAGCTATATCACCATCTATTTGTTTAAGTGAAATCGTAATTATAAAGTAAAAACGTTTATAATTACGCCTTTAGTAAAAATGACATAACTTTGTCGTTTTAAGCCCGTTTCTCGCGTTTCTTACGTCCATGCTTTCGTATTAAGACGAGTGATCATAAAATCACATTCTTAGGTTTTTGAGATTCTGCGATGAATAGTGTTTTTACTGTTCATAACAGCTATATAATCGTTTTTATACGTAAAACCCGTTTTTGTCGTATTTTATTCGTTATAGCTCCGTTTTTAGCGATTCTTTCGAACACGTTCTCGTAATTGAAAGTTTTATCATATTATTGAGGTTTATAAAATATAAGTTTCTGTAATGAATAGTACTTTTTATAAAAATTGTTTTATAAAAGTATTAACTATCGTAAACTTGTAAATAGCGTATCTTCTTCGTTATTAATCGGTTTTTCGAGTTCTTTATGACCCCTCGATCCTTGTGACATGTAGTATTTTATAAAATCATAAAACATATATGTAAATTTCGAATCTTAAACAGCCCCTAAGATATTTATTTCCAAAATGTGTTTAAAACTTGTTTTTAGGACTTTTTAGAAACCCTAATTTGTTCATATATATGTTTACTCTTAAGCATCATGTTAAAACACTTATACATTCCTTTTAACATAATATTATCATCCATATGACATGTAAATAAGTGTACAAAACAATGATCATAAGTAAATATTCATTTTACATATTCAAAAGTACCCTAAATGGTGATTTAGCTAAATAAGGCATATGAACACATAAAATCTTAAATATGAATAGATTAAGCTTTATATATAACCTTGTGTGGATGATTAGAGATGAGAATAACAATCACACCCTTGTGATTAACAACCTTGGCTTGAAAATATAAGGTGAAAACCCTAATTTTCCCAAGTAAACCCTTTCTTCCTTTTCTTGATTCCTTCCTTGCAAATGGTTAACCAACTCTTGAAACCACCTTAGAATACCTTAGATATGATGTGTGTATGCTTGTATAATGATAGAAAATCAAGCTATGGATTTTGTTTGGCAAGGTTTTTGAGCCGTGGGGTATAATAGAGAGAAAGGAGAGATTTTTGTGATTTTTGGTTAAGTGTTTATGAAAGAAAGAGTGAATGCATGTGCTATTTATAGTGCTTAGGAGATATTTGAGATATTATGGATGTCTAGTTGATCATATGAAAGGTGGCAAAGCTTCTTGGAGAAGATTGGATGACATGAGAATAAGATAGGCTTATTTAGAGCTTATCTTGGTCTAGTCATGGTTCAAGTTGCATGAAGATATTTTACAAAGCTTCTTGGTGACTCTTCTTGGCTTATCCTAGTCATTATACACGAAATATATGCTTATGTATAAGCTAGATATGTATTTGATCATTTATATAATGTATACTTGCATTATATGAAGTATAATGTAGTATAGACTTGGAAAAATGTATAACTTGTACATTGTAAGTCATGATTTGAATTCCTTCATGAAGAATATGTATAATGTGATAAATACTTGAAGTTTTAAATAAACTTTAAGTATTGGGTATAATTTTGGGTATTTGATGAAGCGTAGATAAGTTAACGTGCTTCCGGGAAGGCTTAAACGTACTTTATCGCGAAACGTAAACACTTAACGTAACCAATAAAAATAAAATGTGCAATGATAATAATTATCCTCTAAATAATCATATAACACTTGCTTGATGTAAACATTTAATTGTTTAATGCCCGTTTACATTGTATGATCATTTTCAGTTTACGCGATTTAGCTTAACGATTATGATTTAAAAGCAAACGCGTAAAACCCTAAAAATAATTAGTGGATTAAATAATGTCGTACAATGACCTAAAACACGAGGTGTTATAGTCTTCCCCCGTTAAATGAGCCTTGTCCTCAAGGCTTATCACACGGCACTTGATGATGGTGCGGTCTTGGTGAAGAGGTGTGGATATTTCTTCCTGAATTGATCTTCACGTTCCCACGTAAACTCAGGACCCCGCCTAGAGTTCCATCGAACCTTGACAATTGGGACACGGCTTCGCCTCAATTGTTTGACTTCGCGATCCATGATTTCTACAGGCTCTTCAACAAAATGAAGCTTGTCATCCACTTGGAGTCCTTCCAACGGAACGACTAATGGATCGTCAGAATAACATTTCTTCAAGTTGGATACATGAAACGTATTGTGGACCCTGCTCAGCTCTTGAGGAAGCTCAAGCTTGTAAGCAACGGCTCCAACCTTTTTCAACACTTTGAAAGGTCCGACATATCTGGGGTTTAACTTCCCCCGTTTGCCAAAACGTACGACCCCTTTCCAAGGCAAAACCTTAAGCATAACTTTATCCCCAACTTGAAATTCCATCGGTTTATGCTTTAAGTCGGCGTAGCTCTTTTGTCGATCGCGATAAACGATTTGAATCCCTTTGTTAAATCTAGATGCTTCCTCTTTGTTGTTTCTTGCACTAATTCTGGACCAGTGAGTTGAAAATTGTCCAACCTCGGCCCAACACACGGGTGAACGACACTTTCGACCATAAAGTGCTTCAAACGGTGCAGCCTTAATGCTGGCATGATAACTGTTATTGTATGAAAACTCAACTAATGGCAAATGTTTTAACCCAAAACCAATTTCCAGTCGTATTACGCAAGTACGTTGCATATCCTCGAGTGTTTGGATGGTTCTCCTCGCTTTGTCCGTCGGTTTGTGGATATATGCAGTACTTCATATCCAAACTTGCTACCAAAGCCTTCTGGAAGTGACTTCAGAATTTGATGGATCCGGAGGGTCACGATTATAGATAATTGAAACTGGTTATTTCCAGGGGCTTCGTGAACTACCTCCTTTAGGTACATTCTTGCCGGTTGTTTATCTATAGGATTCGTTTTCCCTCATTGGCATTAAAAAATGGCCGAGACTTTGTAAGTCAGACAAACGATCACCTAAATAGTGTCATAACTTGTGACGACTTAGGAAGCTTCGTTTAAACAAAATCCCATCGTGATGTGTCCCACTTCCATTGAGGTATCTCGGGTTTGTCACACCACAAACCCGATGGTCTATGAGGTTATTCTGCTTGGGGGGGGGGGGGGGAACCTTAGCACAGGTCAAACATTGCTAAACATAGGTGGCGATGTTGGTTTTCATATTGGGCCACCAGTATAGTTTCTTCATATCCTGGTACATCTTGTCAGAACCCGGATGAATAGAGTATTTAGACTTGTAGGACTCGTGCATGATCATAGTCCTTAAGTCGCCATACATGGTATCCAAACTCCTGCCATTTAAGCACATTGTTCCTTCCGCTCGTGGTTCCAACTTTTCTGTTCTAAGTCTCTTCAGGATACTTTGAATTCTCTCAAACAATATCCCCCAACATCCTCCTTCTTACCCCCAACATCCTCCTTCTTGATGTTCTCCGGCTTTCGTGCTTCAGTCTGAGCTTTTAAGATTTGTTTAGGAAGATCCAAGCCAATAGTCATCACTAAGGCCCGAACCCTTAGTGGTTCTCGTTCCTTCCTGCTCAGAGCATCAGCAACAACAACATATCGATTCCCTGGGTGATATACGATTTCGCAATACGTAAATCACCTCAGCAATACTCTAACCGCGACATTGCCTCTATTTAATTCCTTATGATCAAGATGTGTTGTAAAATTTGTGATCAGTGAACACCGTGCACCTGGGTTACGTACAGATAGTGCCTCCAAATCTTTAGAGCATACACTAATTGCCCCAAGTTCTTAAATCGTGAGTCGTATAGGTTCTGTTTCATGCATTTTTTAATAGCGTGATGCATAAGAAATCCACTTTCTCTTTAAAACTTCTTTGAAGCATCACAGTATGCGATGGATGGAAAATCTTCACTTCCCTCAGGTAAGGCCAGGGATTGGGGCAGGCACAGCTTCTGCTTCAACATTGAAAAGTGCTTCGTGTTTATCGCCCTAATCAACTTGACACCTTTTGGGTTAGTTTTGGTTATTGACTTGGTTGATCTTTGGAAAACCCTTCGATGAATCTTCTATAGATTCAATCTTGGCTTTAGGGTCAAGTGGAATTGACCTCGACAGTCATTCACGTGACCGAGGAATTGTACTCCTGAAATCCAGAATTTCACACTTGGAGAACTTAGCGTACTAATTCATTCGTCATAAGCAATTTCAAGATCTATGCCTAAGGTGTTCTTCATGTTTCTTCTTACTTTTAGAGTAGATCATAAAGGTCATCGATGAAGACAAGTACAACTTGTCCTAGATACGGTTTCACACACCCTAGTTCATAAGGTCCTCTATGATCTCGGCGGTGCATTAGGTCTAACCAAAAGACATGACTTTGGAATTCATAGAGTGTCCGTATCGAGTCTGAATGCAGTCTGGGAAGTCTTTTCTTGCCCTCATCTGGTGATCCCTGACATCAGCATCGATTTTGATAATATACTCGACCGTGCAGCTGGTCGAAAGAGGTCATCGATATCATTGGGTGGGTAGCGGTTCTTCAATGTCCGTTTGTTCAAATTCCCTATAATCGATGCATCATCCGAAAATTACCATCTTTCTTCTTTACAAATCAGAATCGGAGCTCCCAGGGTGAGGAAATTGTTTATGAAGCTTTTTCCGTAGTTGTTCCTGTAGTTGCTCCGTTAGGTTCCTTCATTTCGTATCGGTTGCTAAATATATATGGTGCCCGCGGCCTACAGCGGATTGTGTAGCATACCGGAACCAAATCGATTCGAATACTCTCCATGCTTGTCTATAGGGTCGGTATACCCGGCAGTTCTCACGGAAAGACTTCAGGAAATTCTTGATAAAATTGCAATCTTCATGTCGTTTCTCCGTTGACTTGTCTTCGTCTTTGGTTTGCGGTGAGTATTTGCTTTAAGAATACGTGGAATCCCTTCGTTACAATACTCTTGAGCCTTAGTACATTGGATTGATGTTAATCGTGGTCCCGTGTTTATTGCTGCTTTCGTTCATCCACGACACGATTAAAATTTCGTCTCCCAAAGGAATACGAACGATCTTTTTCCGCTATGGCGATAACGGCATGGTACCTGTGCCAACCAATCATACCTAATTTATCACATCAAAGCTACCTAGTTCTAGGGCATCTAGGTCTATGTTGGAAAGGATGATTTAAGAGGTTTAACGTACAACCGGATAATAGTGTTTAACCCATCTATTCGCTTGTCGGCTAGTTCGACATTATAATCTTGATTAATGTATTTAGGGAGTGATAACAATTCATTAGCTAAATGGAGTAGACTACAAAACTCCATCGGCACCTGGTATCAAATAAAATAGATTGCTTTTCGGGTGGTTAGGAGAAAAAACGTACGTGACGACAATTGTTGTACGGTTTGCCACCTTGCATTGCCACACGGCATAACACCTTTGCCTGATCCTTGGCATTTTACCTGATTACCCCGGTTGTTGTTGTTTCTTCATTTTTAGTTAATCCTTCTTTGAAATGCCCATTTGAGCACCCATTCAAATAAAACAAGCCTCTGATTAGCCCCAGTTGTTGACATTTGGGGGGATTATTGCAGTCTCGAGTAAATGACCAAATCGGTTGACTTGTGGCATTTTGGGAGCACAAGGACCATCATGGTGGATAGTTAACATTTGGGACCCAGAGGGTCTAGGCCCTTTGTATGGTCTACTCGTCACCATTTCTAGATGGCATAAGGCTCTTCTAAGTGTTTTAGTCTCTTATTTGGTTGCTGATTCTGTTGTTCTGGCAGGTTTGTCATCAGACTTTCTTTTTTGTCAGCCTGGTTTTGCCTAAGTGTTGATCTTCTTTGTCCTGCATGAGTTATTGGCGAACTCAATTGGCATCCTGCATGTTTTTTGGATTAGTTTCATCACTACTCGCCATGGATCGTTTGTCGGATATCAATGCGCTCACGAAATATTTCTCAACTTGGTCTATTTCTTTTTGAAACTACGATCGCACATTAGGGCCAGTTCTTGGAAACGTTGGCTATAGGTTACCACATCGTTACCCATTCACCTTCAAAATTCTACATTTCTAAAATCTAGACTTCTTAATTTCGCCCCATGGGCAGTTTTTCGTCATGTTCACATCTTTTTCAGTGTCCTCCATGGCATTGATGGGCTTGCTTCATATAGTAGTGGTCTTAATGTGGGCGTTCCCCCATGTAAGAGCATTTCCTTGCAGGGTACCGTAGCAAATTTGACCTGGCATGCTCTCTGGATAGGTGCTTATGCCTGTAAACAGAGACTCCCATCTTTTCAACCACTAAGTGAGTCCAACAACTCCCTCAGTGCCCTTGAAGTTCAAGGGTTGGCATTTTAGGAAGTCCGGGTAGGTGCATTCATAGCAACTGACAGGCCTTCTGGCACCCTTTCTGAAGCTATGGCTTTAAGAGCGCCTGTCGCGGTTGCATCACGTGCATGCCAGGTGCAGCAGTAGTAACCGCCTCTTCGTTAATCATTTGCCTGAGTTTGGGCATTGCGTGACAGATGTAGTGCGTTTATTGAGTGTTTGTGGACTGGTGTCGGTGTTGCACTTGGGTTTAACCTCGTGGTCCTTCTCTTTGGTGCCATTTTCTTTAAATCACAGAAAACATAATACTCGTTAGATTTCATAAAATATAACTATGACATAAACATTAAACACTGATAAATAAAAACAAGATCACATCACATAGTGAAATGTACAACTGTTATTGAAATTAATCGTGGTATAACCAAATCGACATTCATTTATAATAAATACGATTTCATAGATAACGTAATCCATCCATTTCATATATAACTTGGAAAAAACATACATGTTTCGCTATTTCAGATACAAGATGATTACTACACTTTGGTTTACAAGACAAAAGAAAAAAACCTAAAGCCTACTGTCGGGATATACCCGTAACACTTAGTATGCTGTACAAGTGATAATTACCTGAACAAAATGCCTATATCTGGGTAGTAAACAAAAAACATAAAGACTCTATACAGTATGCTAGATGGGAATAACTAATAATTACTTAACAGGCTGCATAGCATAGCTACAACATAACTAAATCTAGGAACTGCTACCAGCCTCTCCTGGTGCATCAGGCTGTGTCGGACCTTTTGCGGGTCATGCATGCCTTGAAACGCGCCCCATTGTGTTGTGTCCTTTCAGCACTCTAATGTCTTAGTCAACTGAACCTGTCTCTTGTGGCCTGATGCCAACAACTCTGAAATCACCCTCTGTCTCTTGTGATCTGCTGACTGTAACTCTGAAATCAATGCACTCTGCACCACTACCGTAGTACATAATGACATAACATCTGAATGTGCATAGTCGCTAGCATCCATGGATAGCCCCAAGCCTCAACGAGCTCTTGGCCTCTCTCTCTCTATCATTATGCTTTAACAATGTGAACATGCTATTCATATACAACAAGTTGACTCCGGCCTCTCTCAGTTAAGACCGGTCCATCTCGAACATCCATCCATACTACCATACATGTTGGTTAAGTTTCTGCTCAACAATTTGGTAGAAAGATCGGTAACCCTCTGATTACCCCCTCTAGGGTGGTCGGTTGAATCTCATCGATGGCTCCTACCAGGCTCATCCATGTAATCCGTATGCCTTAGTCGATACTTCCTAGACATCGGTGTCCAGGACAGCGTCAATCTTCCATATCGATGAATCAATAAAGTTCTACCCTTGTACGAAATAATATAGGGTCTTCCCTAGATTACGGCAGGTCCGTCTGCTTAGCAGCACCGGCTGGCTGAACTCGCCCGACCTCATGCTAGGGGTTGGGAGTAAGAGAAGACCAAAACGCACCCTCTTCTAAAGCGAATTAAACAACTCTCGGAATCTAATATGAGTTAGGGCTATTGGGTGGTGGTGATGGTTAGGTTAATGGTGGTTGATGGTATCTATGGTTAATGGAGATGATAGTGGAGAAGTGGTGATGGTAGGTGGGAGGTGGTTTAAGGCAAGAAGCCTCTCGACTTTGCCCTGGATGAAGTATATGGATGGGCTCCATCCCGGTATGGGATATCTGAGCGGTCATATGGTTGTCCGGTGGCAGAGTGGCCAGGAGCTGGGTGCTCTTTCTCCTGTCCTCTTCGTAATCCTCGTCCTCGTCCTTATCATCATCATCATCATCCTCCCTATCAGTAGGGTAGTCAGTTGGATCCTCCTCGGGATCCTTATCGTCCTCCTTCGGCTCCTTCTCCGAATCAAACTCAGGAACATATCCTGGTGAATAGGCAGTGGGTGAGGCAGCAGCAGGTAGTGGAATGCTCCTGGCAGAGGGTGGTTCTCATCGTTCTCTGTGGCATGTACGGGTACATTGGCTCAGGAACAAGTCAGTGGGGGATGGTGATGCGGGGCTCTCGGGGCAGGTATATAGTCAGAGCGATGGTGGAACCTCAGGGGCCAGGTTATGTAGTCAGGCGGTAGTGACCTGATAAGCAGCCCATTATGTAAAGCATCATGGGTGTCCTCTGCATAATGGGTTGGGTCCATTGATCTGGTGAACAATGTCTGAGTAGTTTCAACTAAGAATGGATATGATGGTGTATGTAACTGTAGAATGCTACATATCTGACATGATAAGATCTTGAACCAAATATTATCTTATTAAGTATGCTAATATAAGACTCTTTATAGTAATATACATTTTATATATATCACATGTATATTAATCATGGATATATCAATTATGCATGCATCTAGCCTAACCGGATAATGCACAATTAGTGATTGTATGTCCGTTGGAAAAACCCCTTTGTATGAATGCAATGTTTGAAAACGGTTATAGTCCAGCAAAAACATTTGACCTGGTTCTCTATAACCTTGGCTCTTGATACCAATCTGTAACACCCCAAATTGGGTCGCAGCGGAATAAGGGTCCGGGGCGTGTTACTTCTCAGATCAATAACACAAGATAATATAAGAACGACCAAAAAGTCGTTTAAAACTGATACATTGGATTTAATAAAGTATGTGTTACAAAAGCTCGAGAAGTTTACTTGTTATTATTACCAAAAGATTTCCAGGCCCATAAACAGATATACTAAATTATGTAATGCGACTAAATCTTTAATGCATGGACTTCAAAAATTAACCACCAATGTATCCTTCGCACCTCGTGCTTAATGACCTCCTGAAAAACATTGCATTTAAAAATGTCAACATAAAGTTGGTGAATTTCATAGGTTTATGTAAATGTATATGCAGGACCGCAAAGACCTTTCCAGTGATTTTTTTATATTTGATTTTATTTTTTTTTTTTTTTTTATTTTGATTTTTCTTTATTTTTTTTTTTATGCAACAAATGCAGACATCACCACTTACAATTAGTTTTCCTAAGCTCATGACACCGAAGCTCGACATAATTGAATACAATATATAATTATTTCCTACATTTTGCCCGTGCTGATGTTTCAACCTGTAAATCCAGTATCCGACATGATATAGTTCGTTTTCCAAATGATAGATAGTCACTCGAACGGGGAGCGTCAATACCAAATAGATATATCTGTAATCATTCGCGCCTCACATTTCCAGTAATTGACAATCATTGATTCATGGGCATAGTGGGTTATCGCTACTTTACGGCAAACACGTAATTATCATGATAAATGTACACTTGCGTCCAATTTGTAAAAACATGATATGTTTCTCACCCCAAAAACTTGTAAATCTCAAAAAATATTTATTAAAAAACAATAATTGTAAAAATGGGGCTTATGATTCATCTTGAGTGAGTAAAACTGATAATCAACATTCCTAAGTAACAAACGCGGTCACGCTAACGCCTCCTGAATGCAACCTAGTTAATTTAGGTCGAATCAGTATTAACGTATGTTGTCTAACAAACAACTGTATATAATCCCTAATATAGTTATCATATACTATCGTTCGGGCTATCATAATTTAAGAGGTATGACATGACGTTAACGAGGAGTTAAGGACATTTTTAAATCGTATAATCCACAACTCCGTCAATACGCCATCGAAAAAGAAGCCTCAGTTTGAAATTCCCTAGTCGTAATATAGCACTTTTGTTAACTAATAACATATATCTATATAGCTATATCACCATCTAATCGTTTACATGAAATCGTATTTATAAAGTAAAAACGTTTATAATTACGCCTTTAGCAAAAATGACATAACTTTGTCGTTTTAAGCCCGTTTCTCGCGTTTCTTACGCCCACGCTTTCGTATTAAGACGAGTGATCATAAAATCACATTTTTAGGTTTTTGAGATTCTGTGATGAATAGTGTTTTACTGTTCATAACAGCAAAAAAATCATTTTTATACTTTTAATTAACGTAAAACCCGTTTTAGTCGTATCTTATTCGTTATAGCTCCGTTTTTAGCGATTCTTTCGAACACATTCTCGTAATTGAAAGTTTTATCATATTATTGATGTTTACAAAGTATAAGTTTCTGCCATGAATAGTAACTTTTTATAAAATTTGTTTTATAAAGTATTTAGCGTCGTAAACTCGTAACTAGTGTATCTTCTTCGTTATTAATCCGTTTTTCGAGTTTCTTATCATTTTGGAATCCTTATGAGATGTACTATCTTTATAAAACATAATATGGCTGCTTCCAAAATCGAACCAAAACAAAAAGTTTGAGGTTTTGTGATTTAGACATGTTTTAAGCTTGATTTTTGTACCATTAAGCTTCAACACCTTATTACAACTACTTCACAACATTTCTATCTTATGTTTTACATATATAAAGTCCATTAGATCATCTTTATCAAGTGTGTTAAGATAACAAGTTTAAACTTTCCATTTTTACTTGTAACTCATAGTTAAACATTAGAAACCCTAATTTACTTCATAAAATACATGTTCATACATAAACAACATGTTTAAAACACTTATACATCCCTTTTAACATCATATTAGCATCCATGTGACATGTAAATAAGTTCATAAAACATTAATCATAAGTAAATATTCATTTTACATATTCAAAAGTACCGTAAATGGTGATTTAGCTAAATATAAACATATTGAACACATAAAATCTTAGTTATGAATTGCATTAAGCTTTAAATAACTTGTGTGGTTGAGTAGTATGAGAAATAATTAACAATACACCCTTGTGATTAACAACCTTGGCTTGAAAATATAAGGTGAAAACCCTAATTTCAACCAAAAACCCTAATATTGCAATATCTTGTTAAAACCCTTTCAAAGCTTAACCAATCCTTCAATTCTTCTTAGAATACCTTAAGTATGATATGTAAACACTAATATGGTAAAAGAAAATCAAACTATGGATTGTGTATGTTGGTGGTTTTGAGCCGTGAGTTTAAGAGAAGGAAATGGGAGAGTTTGATTGATTTTACACCTTGGAAATGTGATATGTGTGTGATTGATAAGTGTAGAATACACATATCTATTTGTACCTAAAATAACCTAAATAAACCCAAAACAGACCAAAAGTGGCAAAAATATGCTTGTATTTGTGTTTTGTGTGTGCAGGTACGAATAAGTCAGAAATCACAAGAAAATAGTCAAAAATGAGCAAGCACGGATACGGGAATCAGAAGAGTTAAAAAAGAAGCCAAAAACTCAAAGCCGAAGCCCCAAAAGCCCAAACCTTAGCCTATTTCCTTTTATAACAACCACAAGGGCTAGTTTTGCAATAATCGAAAGTTATTTATAACTAGAAATAAAGGGAACAAAAGACAAGGGCCATATTTGCAAACTTCCCAAAGTTCAACAGTTTTAACTATCGAAAAAAAAGGGCGCCAACCCTTTTTACTATTCACCTGTCTCCCCCGTTTCACCTCCCATGATAAAATAAAGGGCAAATCAAAATTAAAGGGTGCATTAGTCAATTCAAGGTAGCTCACTAAACACAATGGCAAGGACAAATTAGTCTAATCAAGAGGGAATCATTGGTCACTCAAGCTCTAAGGACACGTCAGAGCAACAAAAGTACAAAATTAAGTAGGATTTGCTCTTGGATCACTCACACAACTAACACACTGTCACATCAATGGAATGACACGTTGGCGATCCTCAGATACACACAGCTTGATCAACGACCATAATTGATGCTCAAATGATTGAATAATGATTGGCCAGGATTAAAAGGATTGGAGAGCAAGGCAAGGGGCTAGAATCTTCCCTAGCAGGCTATAAATAGAGCCTCACTTTTTACACACAAACCAGGGGAGGTTTTTAGTAATTTAGTCTAGCTTAAATTCGTATTTTTAAATGTAATTTTTCCTTTTTCAAGTAATGTAATCAGTTTCTTTAATTAATGAAATTCAGTTTTTAGTATTTTAAATCTCATTTTTAAGCTCTCATTTAAAGTCATAAGCTCTCTTAAATAGCCAATTTGTCTAAATAAGCTAATAAGCTCATTTAAAGCTCTTTCAGTCTATAAGCTGAAATAGAGCTATTTGAATTCAGTATTAATATTACCTAAACCTTAAATCAGTTTAATCTATCATGGATCTTATTGGATTAGAGCTTTTGGAAGGGGATCTTAACTTGGAAGAGATCCCAAGGACTTTACCCTAGCTTATCTAATAAGCTAGGGAGCTTGTAGCTGCCTTTATTGGTCCTCTTGTTTAGCTAGAGGAGTTTGTAAGTTTCTCTTTCATTTTCCTTTAATTCTAGCTTTAAATAATGATATCATTGCTTTCTATATTTAGATCTGCTTATTTGCTTATTCTCTTTGCTTATTAGTGCTTATTTGAGTTTTATCTAGCTAAATCATCTTAGTTGTTTATCTGTTTTCAATTTTCTTAGTTTAAATCATAGATTTTCATATTATTGTCTTAAAAACCTCTAAAAAACCAAAAATATAGTAAAGTAGCTTAAGTCTTAGATTATAGCTTATTTAGTTGTTAAATCATGCTATTTAAAGTAGTTTTAATTTGTTAATTGTCTGGTATTAAGCATTTGTTTACTAGATTTCAAAGTAGTAGCTTAATCTTAAATGTCTTAGTCTTAAAGTGGTGTTTGGTTTAAGCTATTTTGACCTCCCAAAGTCAAAGTGAGTTTTTGAAATTGTTTAAGTCAGCTTAGATTTCATTTCAAATCATTAGGCAAAGAGTTTTTATAAGTTAGATTGAGAAATTGAAAAAGTTATGGTTTATTATGTTGATTCTAGCACCAGGGGAACTTTCTTTTGAATTTTACTTGTGCAAATTGTTGATCTAAGTCCTCCAAGGCTTAGATCTTGCTTGAACTTTGTTTATACACTCTATTTGAGTGTATTTAAGTGCAGGATTTCCCTTAGGAAACCTGCACTCTTGGTTTACATTTGTGCAAAGGGCACCAGTACTAACAACAAGTTAGTACTGCTGGTACTTTACACTACCAGTACTAACTAATAAGTTAGTACTGCTGTCACAAGTTAGTACTGCCACCTTTGGCTTAATTTTCAGTTAAGTAAGAATAGGATTTAGGTGCTTAGATTCAAGTAGGATTAAGTCTAGTTATAGCTTATTATAGATTTAATCTTAGTTAGCATTTTCTAGCTGTTTTCCTAGTTCAATTTAGCTGCCAATTGCACTAGCAGTACTAACAAAAGTTAGTACTGCTGAGTCTTAAGCCCCAATTTAAGACATCAATTTTAGGATTTAATAGCTTATCTTTTAGCATCTTATAGTTTAGCTATAGCTTAATATAGAATAAGTTTTAGATTTCATTTTCTAGCTTATTTACATAGCTTATTTTTGCTGTCAAAAGTCTTTCAAAAATTAAAAAGTCAAAAACAGTACTTAGGAATTTCAGGTTTTTAATGAATATGAGAAGCGCGAGTTAGCGAGTATGGGTCCTACCTAGATTTTTAGCTAAAGACTGCGAGCGTGATTATAAGTAGTTTAATAACCTTAAATTTTAGATCTAGTTTAGCTGAAGAGAGCGCGTCGAGAAGAGCGCGCGCGAGCGAAGAGAGTGAATTTTTTGTGCTATCTTGCTTATTTTCTGAGTTTGCTTAGTTCATGCTCAATTTTAGTTGTTTAAAAGTACTTCTAGCCAGGGTTCTAAATAGCGCGCTATAGCGGCGCCATAGCGTCGCCATAGCGCGAAGCGTGGCCTCCACGTTACGAAACAGGCCAAGGCGTCGTCTCTAGGCGTGGCGTGCAATATAGCGTCATATAGCGTGATAAAGCGCGCTATAGCGCATAGCGTGGCGAGTTTTTCGAAAATTTGAGATTTATGCTTGGATTTACTAATATTGGATTGATGCTTGAATTTTAATATTATTTACACTCATATATTCTAAACTATGATATAATCTATAAATATTTTTTGCCGCCTTAAGTCATGCCTTAAAAATGCCATGTCGCTACGCCTCACGCTAAAGCTTGAGGCTTTACTATGCCTGCTTATTTTCTGAGTTTGCTTAGTTCATGCTTAATTTCAGTAGCTTAAAAGTACTTCTAGGTTATATTTCTTTGCATTTTTAGATTAAGCACATCATAAGCTTTCTAGATCACTTTTCCTTTTTCACATTAAGCTTAATTTGAGCTTTTTATAGCTGTTTTGGTAAAACATAGCCCAAACCCCTAGTTTCTGTAACAGCTTATTTAGAAGCTCTTTTAAGAGCTTATCTTTGAGTTTCAGACCATAGTGCTTTTGTTAAAGTTGTTCTCCCTAGCTTCCTTTACAACTTTGCTCTTTTAAGTTTTTAGTGATAAGCACTTTTAGAATTTGAGCTTTAAGTTGGACTTAGTTTGTTGTCGGGGTAAGTCCTCAGGGACCATTCCTGTAATTTTTTTGTTTCAGTTGTTTCTTAGTTAGTCCTTGCCCGTTAGTTACTTTAGCTCAGTTAATCCTTTTACCTTTGCACCATTAGTCCCTATTTTAGTTAAGTAATTAGTTTTATTTAGTTTTAATTAATAATTAGGGTTAGTTAAATTTTTAGGATTTAATTTTAGTCCATTTGCTTATTAATTGTGTTTCCAAGTTTGTTTAATTGTTCGTTTTAATTTTTATTTCCATATCCTTCCAAATAAAATGTCTTTGCTTTATTCAAATCAGAATCCGAACTAAAACGTGGTTTCAATTTCACTAGTCGTTGGGGAAACGACCCGGGTGATCATACTTACCCGGTTTAATATACGTATTATATATTATATTATATATTTTTGAGAGTGAATTTTATCAAGGGTAACTTGGTAATTTTCTTAATTTCTCTTAAGGTTATATTTTATATATATATATTAGGTATATAAAACTAAGCACATTAGTGATACTTACTAGCTAAGGCCTTTTATACAAGTCAAGGACTCAAGGAAGGTTCCTAGGGAAATTGGTCAAGAGCATGTGGTGGTGTAAGACATGGTTCCCTTGATATTTATAATATCTAGATATTTAGGGCAAAATTCATGCACTTAGATATTTCTTTGGTCCTATCCCTAAAAATTCGGCCACATACATATATATAAGATGATATTTTGATTATTTTGTGTATTGGGTATAATCGTGGGTATTCGTTTAAGCGTAGTTAGGTTTTGGTGCTTCCGGGAATGCCGAAACGCATTTTATCGCAAAACGTAAGCATTTTACATAACCAATAAAAATAAGATGAACAAAGTTGATAATTATCCTTATAATAATCATTTAACACTTGCTTAATGTAAACATTTAATTGTTTAATGCCCGTTTACATTGAATGGTCATTTTTAGTTTACGCGATTTAGCTTAACGATTACGATTTAAAAACAAACGCGTAAAACCCTTAAAATAAATTATGAATTACATAACGTCGTACAATGACCTAAAACACGAGGTGTTATAATTTGTGTGCAGCATACCCAATGAACAACCAGACAGCTTCCAACCGAGCAACTAGTGCGAATGACTCTTCAAAATCAATTCCTTCTTTTTGAGCATATCCCTTAGCTACAAGACGAGCTTTGTTGCGAATCACGGTATTTTCCTCATCACGATTGTTTTTCCAGAGCTACTTCAAGTTAATGACATTTTTGCAAAGTGGTCTGTCGACTAATTCCCATACATCTAGTCGATCAAACTGGTCTGCATCGCTTCAATCCATGCAGAATCAACCATGGCTTCTTTGATGTTCTTCGGTTCGGTTTGACTCACGGTGAGTGCGAACATACACATCTCGCCATCTGTTTCTAGCTGACGTCTTGTTCTAATTGATTGAGAAGGATTTCCAATGACTTGTTCTAACGGGTGATCTTTTGTCCAACGTTGTCCAGAAGGATGGTGTTGATAGAATGTATGCATGTTTGACGAATCAACATGAAGAGACGATTCCTCCCCTCGTTCTTATACCAGTGTACAAAAGATGTTTATAAATTCATCATCGTCAACTTGTGCATTTTTAGTATTGGTTTCTGCTTGAATGATGTTCTCATTGGCAGTGACAGTTGGTACTTGAGTTGGTGCTTGATTTGTAGTTTGAGGTGTTGTTTGAATGTTCAATGGAGGTGGATCTGCAACAACGGTTGTTGTAGAAGTGTGAGTTGTGTTATGATGTTGACGTTTATCAGGAGCATCAGCAGCATGTACAGCGGAAGACTTTGACACAACTGGAGTAGTTCCATTGAGTAATTCATCGAACATCGGACTAAATAGCAAATCCAGCTCATTTGACGTTGTTACTGTCTCAGCTGCTTGATGAACATTTTCTTGACTTTGGGGGTCGGGACTTAAACTGTCTTGTTCAAGTACCGTAGTCGGACATTGTGGAACGGGGTCAGAACTGACGTGATCTGACGCCATTTGAGGCAATTCGTCAAAGTTAACATGAATTGTTTCAACTATCACTCTTGTTCTCTTGTTAAATACCCTGTAAGCTCTTGACTGAGTAGAATACCCTACAAAAATACATGCATCACCTTTTTCCTTCATTTTATCAAGATTTTCACCATCTCTGACGATGTAGCAAAGAGAGCCAAAAATGTGAAAGAACTTAACAGACGGTTTTTGACCATTGATGATGTGGTAAGGTGTTTTCTCATGTCGAGGTATTACGAGTGAACGGTTCTGTGTAAAACATGTTGTTGCAATTGCTTCAGCCCAGAAGAACAAGGGAACTTTAGCGGCGCTTAGCATTGTTCGAGCAGCCTCAACAAGAGTACGGTTCCGTCTTTCGACAACGCCGTTTTGTTCAGGTGTTCGAGCAGTTGACGTTTCGTGTCTTATACCCTCTTTTGCAAAGTACGCATGAAGAGTTTTATTCAGAAATTCCGTGCCTTTGTCAGTTCGAACTGTTCTAACTTGAGCATGAAGTCCTCTTTGGACAAGTGTGAGGAAATCAATGAGAACTGCAGGTGTTTCGTCTTTGGACCTCAAGAAGTGAGTCCAAGTGTATCTGGAGTAGTCATCAACAATTACGAGAACATATTTCTTTCCATTAATGCTTTCTACCCGCATAGGACCACATAAGTCCATGTGTAGAAGTTGTAACCGTCGTTTGGAACTCGGGGTAGTCTTAGTGTGAAAAGACTTTCTTTTTGCTTTCCCCAACTCACAAGAAGAACAAAGATGATCTTTGACGAATTTTAATTTTGGAAGGCCAGTGACAATATTATTCTTCGAAAGCAAGTTAATGGTGTCGAAGTTTAGATGAGAGAGGCGACGATGCCATAACCATGCTTGAGACGATGTTGCTTTGGCCATTAAACAAATTGGATTGGGAGTTGTTGTGTCTTGAAGAGTAATGGAATACAAATCTGTGCCACGAGAACCTGTGAGAAGATCATTTCCCTTCAAATCACGGATATAACATGTAGACTTCCGAAAAGCAACTTCCAAATCCGCATCACAGAATTGACCGACGGAGAATAAATTATGATTAAGCCCTTCGACGTAATAAACCCGTTTGATAGTAATAGTTCCTTGAACCAGATCTCCATAACCAAGAATCGGTGCAATTTGATCATTTCCAAACTTCACCGTGCCCAGAAATTTCTCCACAAAATTAGTTAGAAGTTTGAGGTTTCCGGTCATGTGCTTTGAGCACCCAGAGTCGACGATGAATAGAATTATGTCTACGAGCTGCAAAAGAATTAGAAGACAATGGAGTATTGGATAGAGTGGAACACCTAGGAGTCATGTGTTCTGAAATATTAGCATTTCTAGTTTCATTTCCTAGAGGCATACTAGCATTTAGGTTGACATTTCCTATTGTGGACTTAGGTTTCCATTTGTATCCGGGTGGTGTAAACTTAGGGTACCACCAACTGCATGTCTTACTAACTTGCTCATATAACTTCCTAATTATGTTTCTAGGTTTCTTGACAGTGGAGTCTGTTGCAACTGTTTTCTTATGGGATGTTGCAACAGATTGGTTCACATTATGCTTGGGTTCTCTAGTACTAATAGGCACAGCAATTGGCTGTCTAGTCCTAGAATTCACGCCATTAATATAATGTAGAACACACAAATCATGATTGTCATTCAGCACACATTTTCCATAAGTAACACAGGCAAAGTTAACATTCGAGGTCTTAGCATTCAAACTGTCATTACACGTAATTACAGACGTTTTGTTAGTTGAAAACTTAAAATTCCTACGGTGGTCTTCTACTTCTTGCTTCTTCCCTTGACTATTGTTAGGCATGACTCTCTCTCCCATTCGTTTGCTCTTAAGCTGTGGTATGCTAATGCTAGTAGTGGGAATTACTCCTGTAGAAAAGGATACGCATTTGTTAGTTTTCCTAATATTTTGAGTCAACTGTGGTCTTCTAGTTTTACTGGGCTCAGTGTGAACTTTATACATTCCTGGAGCAATCACAATTGTGTTCTTTAATATTGACATACATATTCTGAGGCAAAATCTGTGCAGTGACTGTTTTTGAAAAATCATGTGACACATTTTTTGTGGTAACTGACTTTGACTTTGAAAAATCTTTCTTTTCAAGAGAATCTGAAAAAATAGCCGGTTTCCCTAAAACTGATTGTCTTTGACTTTTAAAAGCATTCGGTTGTCGAATAACTGATGATTTTTCAAAATTATTTTTCACATATTTTCCTTTCATCTTTTCAATGAGTTTCTTCAACTTACTTATTGCAATTCATTTGTCTTGTAATTGAGCTTTCAAGTCTTGAATTTCAAAGTATTGTTCACGTTCTTTCAGAAATTCCTTTGACTAATTTTCTTTGAAAGATTTGTCATTTTTTATCTTTTCTTTGCATTGTTGTAAATCAAGTTCAAGATTAATCGCATGTTTCTGAAGTGCTTCAAAACTCTTTGACATTTTTCTACTTTTTGAAAGCTATTTTTCAAGATGTTCACATTTTTCTAAAGTTTCCAAATAATCACATTGCAAATTAGTAACTTCATCTAGATCAGTGTACATACCAAGTATTGCATTCATGTGATCAGCATAATAATATTCCCTTGAAAGACGGTCGATTTCATTCAAAAAATGTGTTTTTTGAGTTTCCAGTTGAGATTTGAGAGTGTCTACTTCATGTTCAAGAGAATTAAAGTATCTCAAATCAACAACCATTTCCTCGTTCAAACACAAGTGAAATTTTTCTAAGTCCGCATTGATTCTTCTAATTTGGGGGCAAAAATTTCCTTCGATTGTGTTTTGAATGAATGGATCTATGTTACCAAAATATGTTCTTTTAGCGATTGTTTGTTTGCAACGTTCCACTCCATCAAAAATCGTGTCAACACTTTTTTTAATTTTGAAAAGTTCTTTAGAGCTTTTACACTTTTGATCCCAAGGAATGGATTCATCCATTCGTTTTTCTAACAAAGTTGTTTGTTTACGAAAAGACTCTTTGGAAATTTCCTTATTAGCAGATGTATGATTCATCTTCAACGTTGTTGAAAAATAGTGTTGTTCAGGCGACTTTTCACGTTGTGGAACGAACAAATCATAAAGATTATTCAACTGGTCATAATCAAAAGGTCTGATTAAATCGCTTAATTTTGATCGACTTTCTTTGTCAAGACGAATCGTTTCGTCAGATTCAGGGGCTAACATTAAAGCAAGATTATCATTATAGCAACCTATATCATACAGACGAGGATTCGCCCTTTGAGCTTTCTTGAGGAACTCAGGTTTTGCAAAACTCGTTTTACAATTACGATTAAGCATATTCATTGTTTGAACAGATTGACCGGTTTTATATACAATATCATCCAAAACCTTGACTTTGTTTTCTAAAGCAATGACCTTATCAAGTTCTTTGTCTTCACGAGTTTTGTAAAACTTAATCTGAGCCTCTTTTTCTCGTGACATTATGGAGATGGTTTCTTGATGTGCAAAAAGCTCCTTTTTCATATCCGAAATCGTTTGATTTAAATCATTTATTTTTCGAGTATATTCATTAGATGACTTTTCAGATTCGATTTTGTATGACAGTAAATCCCCTTTAGCTTTTGCACAATCAATTTCCACCTTTGACGCATAATTCACATCATGATACTTATCAAGTTCCGCTTGGAACTTCTTAATTTCTTGAACATCAACTGATTTTCTAGACAGTTTCATTGTTTGCTTCTTTGAAATGGATTATTTTGAAGATTCCTAACTTTAATTCTTGGTATTTGAAATCCGTCAATTTCACCTTTAAATTTATCAACTAAAGCCTTGTTTGATGATTCCAAAAATTTATTTCGGTTTTTGCTATCATCAATCTCACATTTTAGTTTATTAATTAAAGAAGCAAGCAAATCACGTTCTTGAGCAAGTTCATCAGTATCATCCTGGTCATCCCGTCCTCTATCATAACACATATCCAATGAATCAATAGTGATGTTTGTGTCACCTTGTTCCTCCAGATATGTATCAATAACAGATTTAGGTTGCTCAGGATGTTCACATGCAATAGCAAACACATTATAGTTGTATTATTATTTTGTACCTTATGCAATGATTCGGTATCAAAGATGGGTCCAGAAGTGTCAGCAATATCTCTGGAGTGTAACTTCTTAAACGTTGCCCATGTACAGTAATGTGCTTTCTAATATTTCCCGATCGTACCAGATTCCACATTCTGCAGTGTCACCTTCCAATCCAGACTTGCTTTGCATTCAATTGAACTCCCAGCCTCCTCTTTTGCTTACAACAATAACATCTTTTCTTTGTTAATAAGTGTGCATCCATTGCATGTTTCGTTTTCTGACATTCCCTTTGAAAAATGCCCAAATTCCTAGCATTAATAACACTGAATCCTAGACTTTTGCACTACCAAAGTACCTACATTTTCCCTAGCCCCAGCAACATTAACTGTCCTCTATTTTTCATACCCAGTTCCTCTATTGATTCTTGGAGAATTATCTTGATTAGCTCTACTGGTGTTTGATGAAGTTCAAGGTTTTGTTGGTAGGTTTGTATGATTTTTCTGAACGAGAGAGAGAATAAAATCCAGAGTTTATCAAGCTTATCTCCTTTTCCCTTTGCATTTAAATCATTCTTATTATGCCATGGCAGGTTCCTTGAACCATAAGTAGGAGGCAGACGAATGGAACAATTGCTTTCTTCCTTGTTTCGGTGCTGCTTGTGATATGGTTTTGAAGGAATATTTGACTGTTGTGATTAGGGATGGTTTTAAGGATGGTAGGAGCTGGTTGTTGATTGAGCAACAAGTGCAAGTAATTAGTATATGTGCTAAGTCTTTCAGCCTCTTATCACACGATGACCTTCATTTCTGGTGTTGCTTTCAGGATGTTCATAGAGAGTTTGTGATAAGAGACAGTCTCAGCTCTTGACTTTGCTTAACAAGTGTCACAAACCTTTGCCATTCTAGTTGTAGTTGAAGTAAGAACTGGACATTCACTTGATGATTTGTAACATCACACTAATTCCTGACAAACTCATTCATCATCTTATAGAACCTCGAGTAATACGACTCAAGTGATTCCATCCCCGTGATGTAATTTTCCAACGCCCAATAACAAATAGGTTTCAAGATCTTGACATTGATTGGGTTCCACCTTGTTTCAACCTTTCAATGGCTTTCCAAATTTCACATGCATTAGGACAAGCATCATTTCTGGATAGATATCGCTTATCTATCCATGTGAGAATGATCTGAACGGCTTCATGCTATCGGCAGTCAGTTGATCTACGTATGTCTGTGATAAATTCTTGATAGTTTCTCCCTCCATGATACCCATCAGAAGTTGTTTTCAGACTACCCTTCATAAACTGGAACGGTCCTTTCTCAGTCCATTTGAACTGTATGTGGATCTGGAGACAATAGTGGATAAGTTCAATTGTTTGTTTGGTGCTCGATGAATCTCTTGATAATGGGATTTCCACAAACGTAATTAACCCGTGCTAACATATGGTTGGAGACGGTCTTTACCACCTGCTTCCATGATAGCATTGTGAAGAGCATTCGATGTTTGAGTTTGCAAATTGTTATTGTTATTTGACATTTTGATGTTGTTGTGAATGGATATTGGATCTTAAGTTTTATGAAGTGATTGAGTCTTAGGAATACACGGGATTTTACAATTCTTGATAAAACCGAGAAAATAAGTTAATATTTCACAGGATTTTAAGAATCAAAGAAAATCTGTATAATTCACCCAAAAGAAGTGTATAATCCTCCCAAGCAAAGTGAATAAAATTCCCAAAAATAGTGTATAAATCGCCTATATAGATAGCCTGACCAATGTATAGATAGCCTGACCAATGTATAGATAGCCTGACCAATGTATAGATCGCCTGACCAATGTATAGATCGCCTGACCAATGTATAGATCGCCTGACCAATGTATAGATCGCCTGACCAATGTATAGATCGCCTTTGTTAACGTATAAATCGCCTGTAGTAATAAGTATGTATAAATTGCCTGTGCAAATGAAGTTGTATAAATCGCCTGTTGTAATGAGTATATATAAATCGCCTTTGTTAACGTATAAATCACCCTAAGTGTTACGAAACTCAAAACACAAAGATCATAAAAAGACACATTTTTTGACCTTTTTACTCGATTTTTCTTGCACAACTAAGTATATTAAAGCTAGTAGGACCTTAAAAATCCAAACTTTAACATTTTTAAGAAGAAAATTTTGAAATCAAGATTCAAGTACAAAAACCCTCTTTTTGAACCAAAAACCTTAAAAAGATCAACCTTTTGATGTATTTTCAAGGATTGACTTATACTTCTAGCCTATATGAAGGTAAATAAACAAGAAAGTTGCAAGCTTTATGATTGTTGAACACACAAAAATGAAACCCTCTTTTTGTATAGTGTTCGAACCAAGTGAAAAACAAAGAAAACTAAGAACAAAATCATCAATAACCCCTTGGCACCCCCCCCCGGGTTTAAAAAAAAAAAAAATGATACCACCAATGTTATCCCAAATACTTAATTCCATATCGACAAACAAAATAAGCCAAAGCCAATAAGCTATAAGAAAGCCGAAAATAAAGAAGAAGAAAGATAGGAACTGAAATGGTAGAATATTAAATTAGAAGAGAGAATGGTGAGTTTACAAAATGAGAGAAAAATGCAACAACACCCTCTCCAAGTGTGGAGAGGTTTCTTCTTAAACCCTCTGAAGGCCTATTCCTTGGTACTTGGATTTGGCTTTCTAAAATGGTTCGGGCTTATTTTGGTTTAAAACTTGGGGCTTTGAACTCCTAAACAATGGACAATATTAGTTAGACAACCAAGGCCCACCCAAGTACCCTCCCCACCCGCTAGCCAATTTACATTACAAGACCTATTTGACTTAATAAAACCGATACCTTTCTTGTTTGACTTAAACAAAAATACGGCAAACATACTTAATCACATTTCTTAACTTATTGATATTTAGACATTTGGGAACATTTGGAGGAAAAGCAACAAACGTTGACTTTGGGAGCTTGATTTGGGAAGAAACCAAAAACAAAGGACATAATGCTTTGGCCTTATCAGTGCGTGGAGGGACGAGGACACCGGCGTCAGGATCTCTGCGTATCGATCTGCTTGTGTGGGCGAGGCCATCAGAAAGTGAAGGGGCGATTACGTCACCGAACGACTTGTGACGCCATCACGATAAACTACTTAAAAGAAGCTTTAGAAGATTTGGTGGGCGGGCTTGAAAATGACCATGATATAGTTTTGGGTGACTGTCGTCAAAAAAAATAAACCTAATTTCCTATAAATAACAAACCCTAATTTTCATATTTAGTGTGGAAAGAAACGTATAGGAATCGTAAAGGAATAACTATGAAGCGACAAAGCAGAGCATTAAGATGGTGATATTTAAGGGTATTATAAAACCCTTTGATACTTATTGTAACACAAGCATTAATTTGAAGAGGCATTTCCTAAAAAAAACCCTTTTAAAAACTCCTACAATAGTCTATGGTGGTTTCGTATAAATTAATTGTTTTTTTTAATTTATTTTTATTTTTTAAATTATCTATATTTTTTTATTAATTTTATTTTTATATTTATTTTATTATTTAAATTATTATTAATATATTTATTTATATTTATCAAAAATTTTTTATTATTTTTTTCGCTTTTTTCAAATTAACATGTATTAGCTAAATTTAATTTGTGTTTACATATGATGGCATGACACCAAGATGTTCAATCATTTAGTATTTTTATTATTTAGTTATCTTGTTTTTAGTGGGTTGATGCGAGGCGTTTAAGGGCTTTAGAAAACTACTAATTAATCTTCATATCAACAAAGAAAATCTAGTGAAAACGTGGGAAATGTTAAGGATAACATGAATGAGGATTTAGAATCTTTCATATACTAGATCACACCTATTAGGTGATCTCGAGTTAAGTATTTATTGCGCGTAAGAATTTACTATTGGGACGCGAGCCGGTGTTTCCTGCAAGTAACGACCACCACCGACTAGTTGTTCATGTAGATAGCGGACTTGCAAATTAACTAAATAATAAAACACCCACAAAAACCCCCAAATACCCCTATAAACGAAACACGCCGCTGCCTAAAATTAGGGAATAAACCTTTTTTTTTAAAACCTACTACTTTTTTTTTAACTATATTATTTCGCATTACATTAACAAGGATGACAGACAATAAAATCAGAGACAACAACAAAGGGATTATTTGCATGAATTATGTTCAACATGTTTTTGTTTATAAAACCCATCAATACATAGTTTTTTCCATCAAATTTAAAACTATTCTACATAAGTAGGAAGATAGGTAAGTTAGCATTTAATAACCCCCACTACTCTTCTAACCTGAGATTTTCCCCTTGCCTTTCCTTCTAAAGAATAAAAAAATAAAAAATAATCTTTCATCTGTTATTCTCTATTTCTCTCAAAAACCCTTTAGACCTAGTAAACATACAATTCGAACCTACCCAAAGTATTCCCCTAGAGAACGATAATAACCCCTCGAGTCTTGCCTATACTACAAACTACAACAGTTAGGTACACTGCCTAAGTAGGGTTGTAAAACCTTCTGCGTGCAAACCCACCCACATCAGTTTTTGGCACCGCTACCGGGGAATAGACTAGGTTACAATCTATCTAGCATGGTTACTCCCTAGATTTCATATCCAAGTGAGATTTTTTCTTTTCTTTTAGTATAGCTTCCTCGTAGTCTAAATTTTCTTTGTTCCCTATGTTTTGTAAACTCTTCCATTTCGTAACCCGACATAGGAGAACGAAAATCCACCCCCGAACTTTAATGAGATTAATACTGACTAAGCCACGAGGCTATCAAAACACCATTGAGCTCCCCGAAGGGAATAATGTGGTGCCACTGGTGATCCGACACTATTTGATTGGTGCAAAATGGATGTGCATTCCACATACTCCGGTCCAAAGATCCAAATCAACATCTTAAGGATATTCCATAACTTGTGGACTCACTTTACCTTAATGTTGAAAATAGGGAAAGAACACGACTGCGTTTATTAGGTTTAAATTTACCTTTCAAAACGTCCAGCTAGCAATGGTTTTGGAACGTCTAACCCCAACGGGATCTATCTCCATTTGGGAGGATCTTACTACCCGTTTCCTTGCTCTGTTTTTCCCACCGGGAAGAACTACCAAACTTAGAAATGACATCCTTGAATTTCCACTAAACACCATGGGAAATCTCTTTCCTGAAATATGGACTCATTTCAAAGGACTTTACATTAAAAATTCCCTCATTATGGCATCGGATCTTTGGCTCCAATCCAACTCTTTTATGACCATAGATAATACAAGGCCAAAAGGCAACGGTCATTCTATCAAATTCGATCATACTCGGAATACGGCCAATGGATTCAATCTAACGTGACAAAAGCTCGAGGGGATCTTGGGAACGTTAAAAAAAAGAGTGACCTCTCCGTCCCTCTATTGACAAAAAATGTAGAATGACCCAACGAACCTCGCTAAACCAGTCAAGGCAATCTCTTTGCCTCAAGATGTCCTGAGTATATCCGACCGTCGTCTCGTTGAGCTAGAAAATCAAGTCCAACGCTTGATGGAAGCTCATCTTGCTCCTAAACCATCCTTTCAAGTGAACAAAATCGCTTCTTCATGTGAGATTTGTAGTTGTCCCCACAAAACTCAATATTGCATGGAAAATCCCGAGAAAGCTTTTGTCGATTACGTATCTTACCGACGAAGCGGGAGGTAAGTGGTTCACTTTCAAACCCGAGTAAAATAACCTTGGTGACACCTATAATCCGTCATGGAAAAGTCACCCAAACCTTAGGTGGAGGCAACCTCAAAATTCTCAAACCCACCTAATCATTTTCAATCAAATGGTTCGTTCTCGAACCACGCTTTCAATAACAATCCCCAAAATTTTAACAATCAATCAAATCTCAAGAAATTGGTGTCTAACTTTATTGCATCTCAAGACGCTAGGTTGTCTAAGTTTGACGCTAATTTCAAACAACAACAATGCAAGATGACCATTAAAATTGACACATTCTTAAAGGCCATCAATGACCGAATGACGGGAGCACTCCCAAGTGACACAGTTAAGAACCTGAAATTGAATGTTAACTCTACCTCTTCGATTTCATCTGCTTGTTCTTTCCCAATGGAAGATCTCCAAAGTTCATTCCACCCCCTCAATTCGGTCAATGCTATTAAAACGTGTTTCAAATCAACAAGTGATTTTCAAAAAGACCAACTACAAGTTAAAACCTTAACGGTAAACAAAATTGAAACCCCAAAATAAAAAAAACCCCAAAAATATCTAGAAGATAAATTTAAGGTTTTGAATCTTAATTTACTGGTTCTTGAAGTTCTAGTTCATGCTCCCATGTACAATGCCATTTTGGATAAATACGTAGAGAGTCTTGAGTTAGTCAAAAAATAGGTCCGCATTCATTTAAGACGAAATGCCAAAGAAAATAAAGGATCCCGGATTATTCACCTTACCTTGTGGACTAGGGGACTCCAATCCTTTTGATACCTTATCCGATTTAGGGTCTTGTGTGAACTTAATCCCATTATATCTCTTCAAAACATTAAATGTTAGAATATTAAAAGAGACCGAGAATATCCTATGTGTTTAGTGGATGAATTACGTTGTATCTCGTAGAATTGTGAAAGACATAGAGAGTAAACATAGGGAAGCTAAAATAATTGTTAGAGGACTTTTACGTCATAGATATGGAAAAAAGGAACCCTAATGTGCCCTGTACTTGTAGGAAAGAGGTATATTAGCAACTAGCTAGTGTCTTAATAATATATAATTAAAATGCTAAAATATCGGCAGGAGAAGGAGTTTACCAATCGATATTTGGAGTTAAGGTAAAAGGACAAGATCAGTGGATACCCATATGGACTACCTTAGCAAAACGGAAGTCTTACGAATCACGACCTAGTATGAACTACATAGGTGCCTGACCCCCTTACTATTAGAGAAAGACTTTATGAATGACCATTTACCCGAGGAAATTAGTAAAAGCTAGGGACGCCGAACTCAATCGTTTAAAAGATGTATCCCTAGTGGAAAAGGAAAATGGTAAAATTCCTAGGAGCTAATATATATAAATCTTAAAGTGAAATATGTAGGCATCCGAGTAATTTGATTGAGAAGAAAATTATGTTGGAAAAGGCCACCAGAAAAGAGAAGAGGGTGCCATTGCACATTAAAAATTGAAAAAATTGACCCGGATGGAGAAAATTTTGATCGAACTTTTCCAATCAATTCACACACTAAGATACTATCCAGAAAGAAACGCCAAGCGTATCATCGGACTTGGGAACATTTTCATGATTCCTAAGAGTGTGACTCCGAATCTAGCTAGAAGAATCGTTAATAAAGAGTTATTGGGAGGCAATCCAATATTTTATTTTATGCATTTTAGAAGTGTCGTGTGTTTTTAATTTTCATATTTATGTCTTTATATGTTTGAATTTTATGTGAACATGCTTTGTTTGTCTTTAAAACCTCCCCTTAATTGGCAACAAAGGTCTTTTGAATAAAATAAGTGTAGGGAGAAATAAAATAAACACAAAAACTTTCATAGAATGTAAACTTATATTGTGTCATATATATTAATACAAATAAACTTCATGAAAAAAATAATTGTATCAATAGTTAATTTGCGTAATAATATAAATGTATAATTATTAATAATAGATAAAGGATATTACGATACAATGTGTAAAAAAAGGTGAATGTGGCCATAGTTAAAAGAGTGAATTGGAAGGATTATGTAATATGTTTAAAAATGTAATTAATTTTTAAAACCTTGGTTGAAATATGTTTACGGTTTGCTAATGAATGCTCAATAAGACATGTTAATATTATCAAACGAAATGAATCCGAGATTTAAGGCTTCTTTAACGTCAAGTCTATCAGGCTGGATGGTATGGTGGTGAGAAACCTACTTGACACGTCAGCGCCACATTCATGCTTTCTTTTCTCTCTCCAACTAAAACTCACCTTACGACTCACCTTTCAACCGTAATAAGAATTCACCTTATAACTAAAACTCACATTTCATTAAAATACATACTTTATATAAAATATACCCCATTAAATACTCACTTTATATAAAATATACCCCATTAAATACTCACACACACTCACAAACAATTAAAATACATTTAATAAAAAAAAGCTGGCCCCCACAAAAAGTAGTAACTCACACTATTGAGTAAGTCACCACTCACTCTTCAAAACTCTTCCAAACTGGTCGAGCTAGTGGGGACTCACCTATGTGAGTTTTTGACCGGGATGACACTCACGTGTGACTTTGATAAGTCTCCTAGGTGAGTTTTGTCAAACTCACCACCATACTGTCTAGCCTCACATTAAAATGCATATTAGTAATTGAAATGGAATTTGGAATATTGAAAGTTGAAATTGCTGAATATTTGAAGTGGGTCAAATAGAACAAGTCAAAGAAGTTGCATGTGGCCTAAAATCTTAGCCATGATTGGCTTATATAATCGTTTGTTATTCTATCCTCATTTACACATTAAACATCTCATAATCAGTATCACCATCTTAGCCATAATTCTTAAATGTATAATTTCGAAAGCAAACTTTTATTTCCATGATTAGAGGGCTTAAGTGTGAGATGAGGATCAACAACAGAATAAGATAAAGTAGATAGATCCACCGTGAGAAGTAGTACAAAACGAGAGGGAATCCAGCATGATCTAATAACTCATTTTTACGTTACGCCTTGACGAGATTTCTCAAGTTTGTTTCATGTTCGAACGGAGTTTCTCGTTTTGTGATCATGTCGGTGTTTAGGATTCATATGTTACGGGTTTGGAGTTGCATTCTGATTTGGGGTTAACATCACGATTGAGTTAGGGGTCTGTTTAGGTTAGGTTCGTTCGTCCTATCACTACAAAAAAAGTTAACATTCTTTACGCTTATTTTGCCACGGTTTAAGAAGTGTGGAGAATGTTTTTCACGGTCATAAGCGTGTATAAAATAACCACGTGTGTACATAATATTATTTCACGGTAAAAAGCGTGAAGAATATTTTTGATATAAAAAAAATAATAAAAACAAAAGTTCACGCACAAAAGCGTGGATAATATTTTTATATAAAAAAAATAGAAACAAAAGTTCACGTAGAAAAGCGTGGACTTTTATTTAATCCCATCCATCAAAACTTCATAACGTTATACCCATCAGCACACTCCATTCAACACATTCCAAAACACAACCCACCCAGCACAACCCGACACCCTTCTCGTTTTTGTTAAAACTTTTTTCACAAACACACCACCACTTCATAAAACTAGTACATCATTGTCATCTTCCCCAGTACGGTTTAGCAGTTTAAAATCGACCAATTCACGTTAGAGGGTTTTCATTTTCAAATCGGTCAATTACGTTAGGGTTTCAGTTTATCAAAATCGGCCAAAATCGCATTAGTGTTGTCAGTTTCAAATCGTCAATTACGATTTTAAGGGTTCAGTTTTCAAATCGGCCAATCGCATTAGGGTTTCAGTTTCAAATCGGTCAATTACGTTAGGGTTTCGGTTTCAAATCGGCCAATTGCATCAACTACGCATCAAAGGTATAAAACAAATCATTTTAATTTTAGTGTAAATTTAAAGTGCTTAGTATTTATATTATTCTTTGAGTTTAATTTTGTGTGTGTAATTAGCTGAATTTTAGTTTTAGTTTATGAATGATCTGAATTTTTGCTTAATTAAATTTGTTGGTATATTTTAAGTTTGCGATTCACTGCCACTTATACTTATAGAGCACCATACAACATCACATTACAAGTGTTTACCTGTTTTGGTTATTGATGTAGTTGTGAAGTGAAAGTCGAAGATGCGGAGAGAGTCATTTTCAATGAAAGCTCTAGAATAAGATGAAGATGACTAAAATACTACCTTTGCTCCAAAGGTATACTTATGTACTTGTAACTATTTCCATAAAATAAATCTGAATTTTGGTATGCATTTCATTGTTGCGGATGCACTTTGGAATGATTTGAGAGATCTGAAGAATTTGTTGATTTGGCTTCGTTTCTACTCAAAGTTCAACATAATAGCCGCAAAAGTGGAATAGAAACTTTTTTTTATCAGATAGGGACATGTTTCTTAATATAAAACAGTGCTTTATTCTATTTTTTTAATACAATAAAATCACATAGAGCTCGTTTTTAAAACCGGGTTCTATTTGCTTTTCACATAAAGTCCCCACCCTTTTGAGCCCTCATGAAAACCGGGATCTATGATGTTTTTTTTTTAAAAAAAACCGGGATCTATACAAATGCCCATTTTTTGAGTAGGTTGGTGTTCCATTTCCCCAAAACATATCACAACACAAAACAAGAGCGTGACTGTATAAAAAACCGGTATCGAACTTTAACTAAACCAAAATGGAGTTAAACTCCCAAAACAAAATAAAGAACCACCACCTGATCTACGCACACGATGCCAGCCAAATACTTGGGACAAATGTATTATGCCAATCTACTGAGATAACAAGGCATACTTAATAACTATTGCTTAATTACAGAAACAAACAAAAATTACGCTACAAAAGACCGAGTGAAACAAATCTATTATGTTTAAAAAACATGTGTCGTAAGGAAGACATAAGATTAGCAGCTCATCATCACAAACATAACAAAGAGGTTGATTCGCAAAAAGAATGCAAAAAGTATTTGCTACTCTGGATTAAAGTGCTAAAAAAGACTTCACACCAGTAGACACCTGGACACTTCACGCCAAACAGCAATCACACATAAAGTCGAAGCAACAATCCCAAAACAAAAAAAACCACCACCACTCAAAAACCTCAAAAACCAAACTTACCATACCACTATACGAAGTTCGCACCGGAGTACGTAACACCCGGCCCGATGCGCCACCCGTCCAAATACAACCTACCTACCACACCACCAGTGGACAGCTCAGAAACTTTATCATAACTGGATAGCATAAAGGTTCGGACCGCACAACAAATTACGCTCTCAAACAGCATGGGGTCGCATATGGGTAAGATATTAAACCTAAACACGAAAAAACCCAACGAACCTAAAGGGAAGTAAACACTAACGCAAAACCAACCGGGAGTCACCAAGCACTGCACATCCGACACAATAATCACAGGCAGGCGCCTTCCTCCCAAGGAACATTTGCACGGAGGAAGACGCAGCACTAATGCAAGCAAAAAAAATCTTCTAACTAGAACTGTAAGTCCATATATAAAGTAGCACTTTATCGTTTTTCCATCATTGACTCACCATCATAATATTGTATTTATATTAAATATGAATATTCATATTCATAATTTTCAAAGAATCAAGCTCGTTCTTAACGATACAAACAGCTGGCTGAAAGAATAAACACGTTTTTGTTTTTTTTTTCCCCATTAATCAGAGACACTAAACAAATACAAAGTGCTTTTGAAACTCTGCCCCCTTTATAGCGTTTTCACCCCTCCAGAATGATAACAAGTGATAATGTGTTTGCTAAACCATTTGTTTTTTTTATGTATTTGTTTTTTTTTTTTTTGTGTTCAGAAAACCCACGTGTACATGGACGTGTAAGGCAGAAAAAGAAACTTTGTAGTTTCTATCTACTCTATGTTAATAGTCATAGATGGGTGTCAAATGGGTCGACCCAACCCGACCCGACCCGACCCGAACCTGATAAGGCCTTATAGGGTCAGGTTAGGGTTATTTTTTGATATCTTATCGGGTTCGGGTTCAACCCGATAACCCGATATTTAACCTTCTGTGTATCTTTCTTTTCATTTTAGCCCAATAACTTGTGGCTGTTAACATGGTATATGATCACTACAAATAATTATTTTTAGCCCATTATGCATATTACTTGTGTCACACGAGAAAGCATGGTATTTCGAATCTAAAGAACCATCTAGAAAGGTGCAAGCCTTACCTAGAAAAGAAAAGTAAGTCTCAAACTCATATTACTTTTGAAGGCGGTGATGTAAACAAAATGATGGCATGGAAATTTGATCAAAACAATATGTGTTTGTTGCTGCACTTTTTTGTTACTGTCACTTTTATTGCCAGCTATTGGCTAAAATACACTTGTTCTGCAACCTTTTTTTAAACTTGCATAAGCACAAGTTTTTGTTACTGCACTTTATATGGAATAGTATTTTTTTTTTTGGAGTTTCCTGTTATTTGGTCCAACGTATATTGTTAACCTGTATTGATCCGTTAGTCCAACAGTTAAGTGTGATATATGGTTAGAATTTAGAAACCTAATAACCCGACATTTTATAGGGTCGGGTTAGGGTCAATATTTAGGACACCGAAACCCGACTCAACCCGATATCACCAACCCGACAACCCGACCCGATAACACCCCTAGATGGTATCAAGTTTTATTCACTCTACTGAGCCACATTACCTGAACTGCTATCATTTTCTTTGCCACAACTGTTTAGGTTGGGAGGTTATTTGGTGATAGAATGTCATCTGGCCTAGTCCAGTCTGAGCAAATACGCACAACTGAGCCCCTACGCCCACCTACCCCCCCCCCAACCAAAAAATTAGCTATCAGTTTTATCACCCACAACTCAGGAAAGTAATAGTCATGTTACATGTATGGCAATAGACCAACGACAAATCAAGTACTACACGGTTTTAAGAGTGGATAAATATTTAAATACTCTACACTAAAAACTGTGGAGAAATATAAAAAGTACACGCTTTTATGTGTGGAGAAACAATAGACACAATATTTTACTCATTTGACAAATTTACAATTTCTTACCCTGCATTTTGAGTATACATACAAATTTATCATAAAAGAATACACAAACTCAGTATAAAAGGTACCAATTTGTTACTAACATAACATACTTAAATCTGCAGCTTATCATACACAAATTCAATATAAAAGATACTATATCGTAAACTAATATAAACCAAGAAACACGTATAAAAGATTTCTAAGTATGTTTACAAGATATTATTCTTCTACGAATCTCATGTCTTCCACTATTCTTCGACCAATTAGACCGGACTGAAATCTCTTGAAATCTTCTTCCATCTCTTGTCTTCAACAAGCAGTTATCTTTTTTCTTCAACAAGCTCCTAAACAACAAGAAAGAAAACCAAAATTATATTGTATCAAAAAAAATATCATCTATATATAGTCAACCCATAACACCTTAAAAATCAGTAGCCCATTACACTAAAGTTTGACATTGCCTATAAGTAAACATTTACTTCCTGAACAAATAGAAAAAAACAAGTGATTCCGCTCATGTACTAATTTGCTCATTTGATGTTGCTGATATCTTATTCTGGTACGATCTAGAGAAACTCTTTTAGTTATGACTCTTGTATATAGGTATGCTACATCGGTGACTAGTGTACTTGATTTGTCGTTGGTCTAATGCTATACATGTAACCTGACTATTACTTTCCTGAGTTGTGGGTGATAAAACTAATAGCTAATTTGGCTCAGCTGTGCATATTTGCTCAGACTGGACTCGGACAGAGGACATTCTATCACCAAATAACCTCCCAACCTAAACAGTTGTGGCTAAGAAAATGATAGCAGTGCAGGTCATGTGGCTCAGTAGAGTAAATGAAACCAAATACCATCTATCACTATTAACACAACGTAGAAAGAAACTACAAAGTTTCTTTTTCAGCCTACACGTCCATGTCACATGCCTTTTCTGAACTGGTTTAGCCAACACATTATACTTATTAATATTCTGATAAAATGCTATAAAGGTGGGGCAAAGTAACAAACACCTTTTGTATGTGATTAATAGGGGGAAAACAACAACGTGGTTGTTGTTCAGCCAGGTTTAAGAACGAGATAGTAACAAAGGAATGATACTCCCTTTTTATTTCATTTGAACGTTTTCCTTCCAAGTCAAACACAAATATAAGTCTCATACTCTCATTATTAAACTGAAAAGTGAAGTCTAAACTGTCAAACAAGCAACTTAACACTACAACAACGAGCAAGAACATGGTAAGCAGGGATAAATCACAGAAAAGGAAAGTATAACATACCTCGATATTCTCATGCAAAGATATGATAACCTGAGACATTACAAAGAAAAAAGATGAGCAATTAACCATGATCGTAAAGGTAGCAGTGCCAAACATGTATAAATAATACATGAATATAACCAACGCTCTTGCTCTGTCTGGGTGAATGATGGAAATGATTTGCAGAAGTCCTTCAGGCAGGTATACAACATAAGCAAAAGTAAAAGCCAAACGATGTAGTAATTGCTAATACATGTTTACTTATAAAAAATGTGAATTCTGTAAGGAGTAATCCATTCCAGCCTAACCCCAAGTCCATTAGGATCCCATCAACTCTGGATATCAGGAGCTTCTCATCAACCTCGGATAGTGTTGACCAGATGTTCTTGAAATTCCGTAAAAAGGTATGTGTATATCATATTCTTTACCATTTTTGACCTATCGTTAGACATTATCATTAGACACACACGTGGAAAATTAAAATAACAAGCAAAAGAAATTATGTTGTATGTTTCTGAAGTAGTATATAATTATTAATACCACATGCAAGGATAAAACCACCCAACGCAGACACTAAGAGAAGTGCAAATGAACCAAACGTGTTTTTTCCTAGTTCATTGCGAGTCTGATATTGGCTTGTAGCTTTCAATCGTAAAAACGTTTGCCTAAACTTTTCTGAACCGT